>OX638373.1:6452486-6747710 GCA_951812925.1 Calliopum simillimum | reverse complement strand
TGTCGCAGAGCGTAAAGCACAAAAAGCAAAAGTTTGTGCCAACTGCTTTGGATGGATTCACTTGTCGTCAGTTTCAACGTCAATCATATAGTTGACACTGAGGAAGAACCCGAAATTGATCCAAATGCTGATGAACCCGATATGGGTGAAATGCGTAGCAAGCCACAATTTCTACAAAGAAAACCACAGGAGTGACGACCAATGACCAAAAAATTTATGAAATGTGTATTTTTGAAGGCGAGTGGAAATGATAAAGTATACGCTGTTGCTGGTGATGTGCTCGATGGTTATCTATATTATTTTACTTATGAATTTATTTGAAGAGAAGGGTATCAGCAATGAATTTGTTGAAAAATTGTCTGACCACTTTTGCAGCAATGTGCAATATGAAGAAGGTCGCTGCTTTGGTTTTGGATAGTTTACCATCAGCACATTTCGAAAAAGTACGCCAAGGGACTACAACGACGAGCACCATATTGGGGAGAACACTTAAGTGCATTAAATGTGCATATACCATACGCATACGCTAACTTGTTTAGATGACAACAATAAATTGAATTTTCATGAGGAGACAATGGCTGGAGTGGATCCAGATGATAAGTGGACAACTACACATATTCAGGCCTGTTCCGTAATCCCGCGTGGTTTCAATTACTTTTTAGTTTGGCGGCTTTTTGATGAAAATGGTGAGTCACACGATAAAAGTAAAGGATCTTTTTTGCGGAGAATTTCAGGTTCTATAAATAATATTCATTTGTATTTATTAAAAAGTATCTGTTTCGGAAGTATTCGATAAAGCCTAACTTTTCGATTTTTCCCATGTTTTTAAGAATGTTCTTAAACGGTTACTTTTTCGTTAATGCAAGTCAATGTTATTTGTAGAACCTGTAATTTTCCACAAAAAAGATTCTTATACTTTTTATCGTGTGACTCACCATTTTCATCAAAAAGGCTCCTAAATGAAAAGTAAATAAATGTATTCAGAAATTTTCTCAGGTCACTTACGGCCAGAAGTAATTTTAATACTTTTAATGTATTCAATGTCCAAATAAGTCTAATATTTTAAAAAAATATGCATCATTTAGTTTGCGTACTTCATTTTATACAGTAATTAATTTAACACGCCTTGCTTGCAAACTATTTTTTTTTTTTTACAAGCTTACAATAAAATATTGACTTTATATTTTAAAAAGAAACCCGCAATCATTTCATTTTTTAAAAGATTTTTGTATCTTGCCCTTCACACCTTTCAATGCTGCTTTGCGTAAAGTTTTAACAGCGCTTTTAAACTCATGCGAAATCGCGTGGGACCTATATAGTAAATTAAAGAAGATTTTATTATTAAAATAATGATTTTGAATTGTTTCAATTAATTTTACCGTTTATTTACGGAATTTCTACTCAATGGTATGTAAGCGTATGGATCTACTTTGCCTTTCTTTTTCATATCATCCTTTACCTTTTTCGATGAGTATTCACTACCTGTATATGCTGATTTGCCCGATTTAGCTGTATAACAGGTCGATGTATGCCCTTGCCACCGGCAGTATAACGCGAGGTAGAAGTTTTACCTGAGCGCATGCTTGTAGCATTGTTAGCTTTACGTTTACGATTTGAGGCGTTGAGTTTCACTTTATCTTGTTGAGAAATTAAACTTTGCATTTGCGTTATTTGTATTTAATATTCTAATCATTACTAGAATCCTCTTCCATGCCACGTTTGACTACTGGTTTTGTTTCCATAGCATCGTCACCATCATTATCATCGCTACTGCTATCTCCATCATCGCCGATTTGTATCCTTATTTTTCGATTTCGCAGTTGCATTTGTGCCGGATAGATCAGGACGATTTGCTGGTAATAAAATATTTGGAAAGTTATTATTTTAACTAAATTTCGAATGAGTATTTTCATACTAACGCACTTAAAACATTGCCAATCGATTTTATATCTGCCAAATCTACAACATCCTCTGGATCCTCGCGATCTTTTTTAGATTTCATTTTAGATTTATCCGCTGCAGCGTTATCATGCCATTCGGTAAATCAGAATCAGAGTCATCAAGAACATCATCAATACTAATGAAAAAATAAATTTTTTTAAAACCAATCAAACTCAATCAAAACAAAACCGTGTTTATATACATACGTCACATTCCATTCCATTCCAAGGAACTCTTATCCTTTTCTTCGTTTAATTTTTTGCGTGTATCACGTCACATTTGTTTGCGTATTTTCTTAAGGCGACGATGTGTTCCTTCATCATCACCGGGTATAAATTCAATGAGCTCCTCAGCAGTAAAACGTTTACAAAGTTTTTTCAGCAAATAACCAATTTGTATGCGACAACAACGTTTGGTATCTATCGCCATAGCTGACAGGGATTTCATTGACATACGAAGAAGCGAATGCGTTCAATTAAATTAAAATATAAATAAAACAAACACTTTTTAAAGAAACACAATAACTTCTAAAGCCGACGAGCGAGCAATAGCAAAAAATAAATAAATTAAAACTACACACAAATGTCAACATCACACAAATGTCAATTTATAATCGATAACAAGTGCGAAGTCACAATTACCGATTAAAAGACCCGATTAATAATCAATAAAAAACGGTGTCGAACGGCAACAATATTTAGCCGCGGAGCTTACCACTTTAATTTAACGTGCATTAGCTTAGCGCTATTTGTTGTTGCTTTCCCATACATTTATCGTAAAGTGCTAAAGAAAGTCCAGAATGCCGAAAAAAAACGCACCTTATATTGGTTTAATATTTGTCCTAATAAGTACAAAAGAAAATAAAAGTTTGTGTAAAAACATGTAGCAACAATTTGTGCACAATATTATATGGCGGCGCGCAAAAAGAACTTGTTTTGCATGTCAAAATAAAAAAATGGAACCCGGCATCTTGCTTTGCTATCTGTCAAAAGTTTAGAATCAAAACAAAGAATTTTGACATTTTCGTAGTTTAGGAAGAAGCAGCATTTTTTTGCACAATTTGACAAGTTCACCACGAAAGCTTTTGTGTGGTGAACTTATGAGCTTTTTCTAAAAGATTTCTGCGCCAGAATACCGAATGTCTTCGGGAGTCTTAAAAAATCTTAGAAAGTAATTCTGACATGTATTCCGAAAGACTTTCTGATGTCTTAGCCAGAATAGCCCTATTAGTTTATGACGTGATCTACCATACAAAAATTAAATCTATTTCTGTCGTGATTTATTTTAAATCTGCGTATAATTCTCATCCGGGCTACAAATTATTGCGATTTTCGACGAAATGGCACCCATTCACTTGGGCAATTGGCATTAAATGTAATTACGAACAAAGCAAATCGAAGATAAGTATTAAGAAGAAAAGGAAAACCAATCAATATAATAATAACACAGGCCCACAAAAAAAAAGTACCTTGCGCGAAAGATCAGACCACCTGAACTTTATGTTTTCGGGGTCGCTGAATCCGAATATGGTGCCAGAATAGCGAAGTTGGTTCGCGTTTTTTCAGAAATCAACAATGATGCTAAGAAATTTGAGATTTTTTTCAGCATTATATCTGATTTGTGAAAAAACTCGAACCAACTCCGCTATTCTGACACCATATTCGGACTTCGCGCAGGGAATTTTTTTTTTTTGTAGTCCTGTGCACAGGCCAAAAAAAATATCTCAAGAACAAACCAACCTAAAAGTGATGTGAATATCAATTGTAGGTTATTTAATTACCTTTAATATGACATATAATACGTTTGAATACAAACATTGGTTCTTGAGATATTTGTATTTAAATGGAACTATTTTTTTTTTTTTGGTCCGAAAACAGAAAATGACCGATATCTCGAAAACGACACGAAAAAAAATAATGCGATTTTCGGAATCAGCAGCCCATTTTACATATAAAATGAATAGTGGCATTCACTGGGAATTTTGGCTGTAGACTAGTGTAATTAAGGTGTTGAATACGTAGAAAGTCACGTTTTTTGAATAACATATTTAGTACTTGCACACAGTGGGCTCCTACGTGTTTTGAGTTTGACTTTACTGACGACAAAATCGGGGTATGGGGATGTGTTTGCACACATCTCAGGATTATAAAACTGCTTCAAGTAAAATCGAAGCTGATCGGTTTCGTAAGTTTGTTCTTTTATGCTGTGCAGTAAATAATAGATAAATTCCATATGAAGAAAAAACTGATAAGCAACTCCTTACATTTTCCTCCCCTCAACATTTGTTTCTATAATGTCCGTCCCCTATCTCAACCTCCTAGGGGGCTCTCATACAAATTAACCTGAAAATGTATATGTAATGCCTTTTTAAAATGATCATAGCTTTGTAATGGAAAATATTACGAGCTCATTTTATAACTCTGAAGACTAAAAATAGTACTAAATAATGCAATTAATATAAAATGGCATAACAATTTCATTCGTTCTATATTTAACCCCAAATATAGCCAAAAACCGATATTTAGCCCTTTTTCAACTTTAAAGGTTAAGATATTTTGGAAAAAACAAAAGATATTGATGTAACTCAAATTGAGTCTTAAAGAAAAAGAATGGATCTTGTCTGGTCTTATTATATAACATCAGAAATTACGAAAAATCGTCATTTATTTTTTTTATATGTTAGAATATCTCAAAAACTATATGCGGTTGAGCAATTCTGCGACCGGATTCAGATTTAGAATCGGCAAATCCATTATAAATGACAATTTTTGCCTTAATTTCTTGTTCATTTTAAAGGTTTTGGGCCAATTTGTAAAAAACGCATTTTTTTACAAAATTGCGAAGAACTACCAATGGTTCGATTTCAGAACCCTGTTTTTTAGATTTCGTTAGAGCTCATGAGTAATTTAGCATGATTTCGTGTTGAATCCGTGACATTATGACTTAAACTTTTTTGTTACTGTACAGTAGAAAATAAAAAACTATGTAATTGGCTGTAACTTTCGAAACCGATCAGATCCGATTTTATTTGAAGCAGTTTTATAATCCTGAAATAAGTACGAACACAGCCCCATACCACGATTTTGTCGTCAATAAAGTCAAAATCAAAACACGTAGGAGCCCACTGTGTGCTCGGTCAACAATCTGATGTTATTATTTTAGTGATGTTTTTATTCATAGTTATTTTTTGTGATCAAATTTGTATCTTTTCGCCTCTAATTTTTATGCTTTCAAAATGATAAACCAAGCGATGAGAAAAATAATGAGAAAAAACTCGCGAAGTATCAAATGGTATAAAAAAATTAAAAAAACTCAACATTTTTTTTTTTTTAAATAGAATGCCTTAAAACAAATAAATGGGATATGCCACGTACCCAAAATTTTCCGTCCTATGCATCATAACTCGGAAAGTAAGAGACTAATTGGAAAAATCCGAAAGGATATTTTGATAAGGAAGAGTGTGGCGATTCCATTAATAAAAAGAATTTCACCTTTTTTTGTAGCTGATGTAAACCATTTCAAAACGATCAAGATTTTTTTGATGGCACCCGATTTGGCTATAAATTGGCATAAGCAATAGTAGCATAGCGAGAAAAATTACAACCAAATGTTTTTTCAAAATTTAAAAAATGGCGGCGATATGGGACTTTGAAATTTTTGGGTTAGTTTTTTTTTGAGAAGCTATAACTTTAATTGCATTTGAGGGGTATAGAAGCAAAGGCGGCAATCTCCATTTTTTTAGAACGTGTTTGAAAGTGTTTTATCACAAGCTACCATCAAATGCAACTAGATGTCACTATCAAACATGTCCATGATCAAAGAAGAGACTGTCGCAGAGAGTATAGATATAAAGAGTGATCTTCACTCGAATGGTTACACTCACTCTCTAATCTGGTGACTATGGTCCAGTGATGTCGTTTCAAAAAAAACCTCGGTACTCATTTTTAGATTTTTGGGGAGTATTTTGGGCTAATGGGGAGTACTATGCTAACATGTTCGTTTTTTAACCGTCTGACAGAATAAAATGATTTTTAATGACGGTATCAATTACAAGTTGTTTGTTATAGAAGTTTATAACTGACAATATTGCTTATTATTGTAATTCTAAACTCATATGTATGTATCGTTCCTTCTCTTATGTTATTGACTCATTACTTAAGAATAAGAATCAGAAAAATAATGAGGGTAGTCCTTAAAACGACTTAATGCCTCAAAAACCTATTAATAGTTGTCAAAACCAATAAGAATTTTGACGAGATTTTCGAGGCATTTACACATTTCAAGGAATACACTATGTATAACACATACATTAAATGTATGTTATGTATTGCAACTGATTTAATATAATGAGATCGCTTTTGATAGTTTGCTAAAAGTTCTTGAGTTGGAACCCAATTTTCACAACTATTGCCATCCAGCACTTCTTTTGCCGTACGTGTAGCATTGACCAATTCGGTCGCTTTTGTTTTCACGCATTGCAAGTTTTTGCATATATTTGAATCGGATGCTACCATTTTATTAACGCCATTAGGTCGGTTATCAACAAAAATTGCAAGTTGTACTGAATTAGAAACAGAATTGTTTGGAGCCCACAAGTTTTGACTGCATTATTTTCGGCGGCTTTAGAGATGTCTGTTTGATTTCTCAAGCTCAGCATAACTTTGGAATGAAATTTTGAACTTTCATGTCTTGTCAATTGCCTGACGTTGGTTGGAATCGAAACTTGGCAATATTTTCAAAACGACTTGGCTTCATTCTTTGGACCCATTCTTGATTCGAGCCAACTAAAACTTTTCAACCAAGCAGTTCGAAATTTTTGTGCTCTTTTGTTGCTGGATACTTCAGCACGTCTGATATCGTTTACCTCCTCGTTTCTGGTGATTTGCTAGCATCAGTGGAGTTCGCAGCTACTTTTTTTGCTTTAACTATAAACCTGTTATAAATATATAGAATTCGTAAATTTGATTGCAGAAATATTCAAACTATTTCACTTAGTTGCCCACTTGTTTTCAACGCTTTTCCAAACTACCGCCATTCACTTACTGCGAATTTTTCAAATATTAAAAACTAAGTAATTTAAACGTGGGTATTGCCAGACAACATTTAAATCTTTTGTGCACTTCAAAATTATAAAGCAGCACATACACTAAGACAGACTAAATTGTCTGTCGTGTGATCCAGCTCTAAGCAACATTAAACATTTTAGTTTGCATTACGCATGTTTTTTTTATTGAAAACATGCAATGAAGCACCAAGTATTGAAAAGGAGTACAAAAATGGTTCAAGGGAGTATAGGAGTACGCTTGCTCAAATAGGAGTAAAATACTCCTATAGGAGTACAAACGACATCACTGCTATGGTCTCAAGTCGGTGAAAAATAGCGCCCTAAATCACTAAATCCTTTGCAGAATCCCAGAATTCACATAAGTGCGAATATAAACGAACATATTGTATTATATATAGCTTTGTTTCATTCGTTTGTTTTTCGTTTTGTTTTTAATATTTTTTTTTGTCGTTTTTACGTTTTACGCAAGTGCAAGCATATACGAAGATATTGCCTAATTGTATATCTTCGTTTCATTTGCGCCTGCGGTTTCGTTTGTTTACAATATTTTCGTAATATAAATATTTCAATTCCGAGAATATTGGAATTGAACTCGAAAATTATGTTTTTGGTCTTTTTTCTTTTGTCTACGCATATGTTTTTTTTTTTTTCATCACATTTTTTATGAATGAAATGAAATTTAAGATTTGGGTTTTAATGTTTTAGTACCTGGAGACCGATCCCTGCTCGGTCAACAATCTTATCTTATCATTTTAGTCGATGTTTTTATTCATAGCTATTTTTTTCAATGAAATTCGTACCTTTTCACCTCCAAAGCTTTCAAAATGATAAATTAACCGATGAGAAAAATAATAAGAAAAAACTCGGAAAATATCGAATGGTATAGAAAAATATCAAGAACTCCAAATTTTTTAAGAGAATTAGAATGACCTAAAATAAATAAATGGGATATGCCACGCACCCAAAATATTTCGCCTCTTGTATGGGGGCTGAAATATCTTACCATCATGCCTCGGAAAGTTCATTAAATTTTTTTTTGTGCATGAGTTATTAACTAAAATTTTTATTTTGGTAAAAAGTGGGCCTTACCATTATTGAACAAAGCCCACTTTTCGTTATGCTTTAGATACTTGTAATCCAGGTCCGCATACCAAATTTCATCAAAATATGTTGTACCATTTGCGAGAAATAGCATTTAATTTGTTTTACTTGTATGGGAGGTTCCACGCGCACCGGTGATATTTTGCCCACTTTCAGGTCGTAGGTGCCTAATAAAAAGTAGATTCCCTATAGTTAAATTCAGAAAGATTGCTTTAGTAGTTTTCTTTTTATAGCGTATTATATTTTTGTGTGCGGTGCCACGCCCTCCAACGAGTTTTCCTAATATAACAGCACATCACATATTGATACTTCTTTTCAGGGGTAAAATCTTTGAAATTTTCATTAAAATTGTTGAAGTCGTTTTCGAGTAATATTGAATCAAAATTTTCAATGGTTAAAAAAGGGACGTGGCACTTCTTCGATCCCGCCCACTTTTCGGTTATTACAAGGCATTGATATGTAGTACCTACATACCAAATTTCATAAAAATATCTTGTAACATTTGCGAGAAATAGCATTTAACGTATTTTGCTTGTATGGGAGGTTCCACGCGCAATGGCGACATTTCGCCCACTTTCAAATCAGAGATGCCCTATTGCAATTAGGCTCCTCACAGTTAATTTCAGAATGTTTGCTTCATTAGTTTTCTTTTTATACCGTTTTATATTTTTGTGGGCGGTGCCACGCCCTTCACCGAGTTTTCCCAATATAACGGCATATAACATATTAATACTTGTTTGCAGGGGTAACTTCTCCTAAATTTTCATTAAAATTGTTGGAGTCGTTTTCGAGTAATATTGGATCAAAATTTTCAAAGGCTAAAAAGTGGGCGTGGCACTTCTTCGATCCCGCCCATTTTTTGTCCGTTATGAGGTATTATTAACCCGTACGCGCTCACCAAATTTCATCCAAATACCTTGTATGGTTTACGAGTTATTACTTAATCAAATTTAAAATTTAAGGCTGTGCCACGCCCTCTGGTGAGCATTTACAAAGTTCAAACTTAGCTCATTCTTCATTGTATGCTAATATCTAACACTACTCCAAGTTTCATTAAAATCGCTGTAGCCGTTTTCGAGAAAAAATTTTGGCACAGAAATAAGTACAAAGAAACATACAATTTTATCTCGTATAAGAAGAGAAGATGAATGTTGCCAAATTTCGTCAAGTCATTCAACTTTAGAATTTTGTTTCTAAGTTCAGATTTTCATTTTCAGAAAATGAAAAATTACTTTTTTTTCAAAGTCCAAAAATTGAAAAATTGAATGGGTTTATTTGAAAGTGGAATAAGTCCAATTTCGGATAAATCGAGTTTATGGTAGTTATAGCTAGCTATATATGTCCTCTTTTTATATTGAAAATTATAGACTCGTTAGACCACGATTTCATCATAAATTACTCAAAAGAACTTTTCATGAAAAGCATTTTTACAAAAATGATTTTTTTGAAAGTGGAATAAGTCCTTGTTTTCATCTAATGCTATACAGAAGGTTTTGCTTTTAAATCAATTTAAAAATTTAGGCAAGCGTTATTAAACTGGTGTTAAGTGTTTACCACTGTAAATTTATCAAATTTTGTCAATCTGTAAAAATTTTTCCAAGTGTAATAGAAAATTGTTGAGTTTTTCTGGTCTGAATAGACTTATTCCACTTTCATTTATAATAAATTAAAAAATTTGTTATACTTTTGTATGACTTATTCCATTTTCAGTCACAAAATATTTTGTAAATAAAAGCAAAGGAAAATTAAAACTTAGATAAATTTCACTTTAAAAACTGTTGTTTCTTTTCTTTTCTTTTTGCCCAAGTAGGGCTCTGGAAATAAATTACAACAACAATAACAACAAAAAGTTCTTGTCGGACCTACTTTCGGAGATATAGCAACCAGAAGATCGAGATAAATCTTTTATAAAAATTATTATAAGTTGGGAACCCCTGGAAGGATTTTGATAACATTAGTGTCATACGAAAGATATGTTAACTTGCTACAAAATCTACCTAAAAAAATTTTAATCCGAGTAGTGGTTTTAGAGATATTGGAAATTTTCAGAAATTTTTACAATTTTTTTTTTAAAGCACTATTTTTCCAAAAACTGTATCATTAATGCATATCTGTTACCCTGATTTTACATCGTTAAAGGTAAAGCATGTAAAATCAATTAATGAAATTTTTCGGTTAAAGTCACCCCACCTTTGAGGTGACTTTAACCTACTTACAAAAATATTATTTTAAAATATTTGTAATTATTTCGTAAAAATTTTATTTCACGACATTAAAGCTAAAACTCCCACAAAAAATTTAGAGCAATAAAACCATTAATTTTATTAAAATTGTTGGAATTATAAGCTCCTAAACTTGGAAACTCTGTTTTTATACCCTACACCCAGGGTATATTCACTTTGTCCTTCCGTTTGTAACGCGGAGAAGGAGGCGTGGTAGATATAGAAAAGTATCAAAAAAAGATCAGCGTCACCTCCTGAGTCGATTAAGCCATGTCCGTCTGTTTGGCTGAGTGTGCGTGGAAATACACTTTCGCCTACCGCGCATACAATAAATACCATATATTCAAAATGCAACTTTAGGAGTATTTTTCACGATTATGCAACCGACATATACGTACACATAAATACTGCGAAATGTTAGCGCAAGCTCTGAAAAAAAACTGAACGAATTCGGACAAGAGGGCGAGGCACCTCCCATATAAGCAAAAGCTTCAAAACGCTATACTAAAATCGTATTTTGAGACAATCGAACTAAATTTTACTCAGAAATTAAGAACTATAAATGCAAGCTCTCAGCAAAAACTGGGTGAAATCGTACAAAAGGGCGTGGCGCCTTTCATATGAGCAAAAGTTTCAAAATGCTATACTGCAAGAGTTTTTTGAGATAATCCAACTAAATTTCACTCAAATACTAAGAATCATAAATGCAAGCTCTCAGCAAAAACTGGGTGAACTCGGACAAGAGGGCGTGGCACCTCCAAAATTTTAAAAACACTGCATTGTAGGGTATTTAATGTTTAGCCAGTCCAAAGGTTACACCCTTACTAGTTTTGTATCAAAGTCACCCCTGCTTACGGTAGAGTAATTTAGGGTTATATGGAGTATGCGGGTAATGTGGTGCATCCTTTTATTTCCCATATTAAAGACTGTATAACAATTCTGGTTATTTGTGCACATTAAAACTCGAACAACATATTTTTTACGCTTTTCGGCTTTTCTATTATGCTGCTTACACGTGTGGAATTTCTTAACATATGCTGTAAGGTCAAATTGACATTTTTTTTATAACGCTCTGAATAACTAAGTAACTTCCTCAGAACTCTGTTTTCTAAAATTCAAATACCTCTAATGCAATTGTGGAACTATTATTCAACGAAGAAATGCATAAGCATGTCTGATTTTACATTTCTTTTATATAATCAATGATCATTTCAAAAAAGTGATGTATTCGGGTAATGTGGACTACCCCATATTATATACCGTATAACAACTCTGATTACTGTTACACCTTAAAAAGCTATCCACTCATGTAGGATACCCAAGCTTGAGTTATGTGGATCAATAATCATTTCAAAAAAGTGATGTATTCGGGTAATGTGGACTACCCCATATTATATACCGTATAACAACTCTAATTACTGTTACACCTTAAAAAGCTATCCACTCATGTAGGATACCCAAGCTTGAGTTATGTGGAGTACTATGTTACCTATGATTTGGTATCCCTTATTACTTATTAACTTGTTAGTATCAATTTAGTTTATCTTACTAAAAAATCTTCCTTAATAAGCCTATACCGCTATTTTATAGCAAATATAATCTAAAATAATACTTCTCGACTTTTAGTCAACAAAAATTGCGAATAACGGTATTACTTTAGGAAATGGACAGGGTGAGCCACATTACCCAACACTTTTCTTTTCCCGCTATTTTTAGGTACTTTCAATTAAACTGGCCTCGCCCTTGAAAATGATAATATTTTAGTTTATGAATTATCAAATAGTAAAAACAATAGAATAGCTAATACAAATAAATTTATTAAGCTAACCTACTACCATTACTTTGGTAGAAATTGGTAGAAAAAGAAAAAGGTAACCACATTACCCTAAGTTACTATACTTAAGTTCCAAATCATAGAATCATGACTGGATCCAAGCCTGCATCCATCTATACCTTTTATTGCCATGTTGTGGTCACATATCTGGAAAATAACACTAGTTTACAAATGATTAAAATTTTTTTTCCCAGCGAATGCCGTTACTCATTTTATATGGAAAATGGGCTGCTGATTCCGAAAATCGCATTTTTAATTTTAACCCTCTCAAACCCCCACATGTAGGTCAAAATGACCTTCATGTGGGGGTCAAAATGACCCACATGTGAGGGTTTTAGAGGGTTAAAATTTTCTACAAAAATATTCCTCGCAGTATCCTGCATAAGTTTACTGAACAAATAATACACCTCAGACGTAAGGATCATATAGTTAAATTCATCGATTTAACACAAGAACGCGTTATTTCTGTTTTTTCATGTACAGTAGATTAAAAAACTTCAAAAATCGATTAAAAAAAAATCTGACGTGCTAGAGAAAAACGGCGAGGCACGGGTATTTCCTTTTAATGCCTTCTTTAAGAATTTTTTGGATTTTCTAATTTCTTTTACAAATTTTCGAACAGTTTATTACAAAAAAACGGAAAAATAGGGAAAAACGCATTTTGGTAACTTATCAATGAATTGTATACAACTTTTGCATTTTTCCATCGATTTTCTTAAATGATATCTTATTTTCTTCACAATTATATAGTCTATGATGCAAAAAAAAAAAATATTATAAAAAAGTTATGTCTTCTTGTATAAATTTGAAGTTGAACTTGATTTTTTCTTAATTTTTTCGAAAAAAAAAATTTTTTTTTTTAGAAATCAATTTATTTCACCGAAACTAACGAACCAACCAAAAAGTGATGTGGATATCATTTGTAGGTAATTTAATTACCTTTAATATGACATATCATTTGTTTAAATACAAACTTTGGTTCTTGAGATATTTGTATTTTAATGGAACTATCTTTTTTTTTTGGTCCAAAAACCTAAAATGACCGATATCTCGAAAACGACACGAAATAAAAAAATGCGATTTTCGGAATCAGCAGCCCATTTTCCATATAAAATGAGTAACGGCATTCGCTGGGAATTTTGGCTGTAAACTAGTGTAATTTAAAATTTTTATAGAACAAATTTGATAACACAAAATGTGTACTCACAACCATCGCATTGATGCTAAAATAGCCCTTGCGGCTAAAATACAAGAATTCATCAGCTACGAATTTTAAAATTCTAATGTGGGTACCATCTACACATCCAATTATGCCAGGAATTTGAAATTTTTTCGTTGAAATGGTTATGAGATCGAGGTTTTTTTTCTGGTGAAATTTCAAGATTGATCCACTTTCCACAAATTTTATCCTACAATTAAGGAAGACAACATTCTTCAAAAAAATTTTTCCAAATGTGCTTCTTCCAAATGAAATTTCAAAATATTTCCAATGGTCATCTGATATCCACCTACTGCAAAGTATCTGAGGACTGCGGCCAGCTGCAAAGGAATTGGAATCGAAGACCAATCTACGTTTTGCTACACTTCATCCAAGATCATCTTGAAAGCGGTCGTTTTATATTTTCTATCCTTTTTTCTTCCCTTAAGGGGACATTCGCTTTTGTAATTGAAACAAAAAATACGTTTTAAAAATTTTGTTATGAAAAAACTATTATATATATTGACAAAATTTCTTTTGGAGATTGGTTAATATTGTCTAAAAAATATGAAAACATTTTTTTTTTTATTTTTAGTTTCCCTTGGCTGCTGTAGAGGGCGTCATCCAAAAGTTACTGTAGCAGCACTGAACGTAGTAAAAATATTGCAACTCTGCAATTGACAAAATTTATGAGTTGTCAAATTAATCAGCTGTTCTCTTGATTTTAACTTAATTGATAAAAACGACGCAAAAGCCTTGTACAAATAAAATATTTAAAATTAAAAGTTATTACTCAATAAAGAATAAAAAAAGTTGTTTTAATATAGGCCTAAGCCTATATTACTTTTTAAACGGTAGGACATGTTGTAGACCTACTGTAACAGATTTTTGAAAAATTCAAAATGGATTTTATTCTTGAGACTCAAAACTATACAATAAGCCTCCAAGAGTTATACTTTTTTATATTTTGAAGTTTTTGTATGAATATTTATGAATAATGCGAAAAAATTGAGGGACTTACCCTCAAAAAATGTCCCGTAAAAAAAAGGGGGGGTATTTTTTAAAACTTTCAGAGGCTTATTGCTTAATATTTTTTATGAGTAATCGAATGCTCTTTGGTTTTTTAAAATCGGTAGAGTAGGTTCGGAGAAAAATGTCCTAAAAGTTTGAAAAGTAACTTTTGGATGACGCCCTCTACAGCAGCCAAGGAAAACTAAAAATAAAAAAAAAAAATTTTTCATTTTTTTTAGACAATATTTGACAATGTCCAAAAGAAATTTTGTCAATAAATATAATAGATTTTTCATAATAAAATTTTTAAAAAGTGTTTTTTTGTTTTCAATTACAAGAGCGAATGTCCCCTTAATTGCAAAGCAACAGCAACAGTAAACGCAATACTCATTTTAAGTTTCTTTAATTTATAAAAATTATTTTTCTTAATCAAAATCGTCTACTTAACATAACCATTTTTTACTTGTGTGTATTTTTAACTCACAGCTGTCTAAAGGCAAAAAATTTGTGATACAAATGTGAAAAGTAAACTGTTTTGAACAGTCGTTGAATATGTTTCACGTTCACTTCGAAAATAAAAAGTCGTCGGAAAGTTTTCGAAATTAAAAGTAATTGAAAGTACACGGATTATGGAACAAGCCGGATAGTATGAAATTTTTGCGTTGGTAAAATTCGTACCAATGACATCCCATTGCCGGTGCGATCAGCAAAAGCCAAATAGGAACGGTTACCCTCCACAATTGGTCCGACTAGCGTCAATGGCACTAAATTTACCAGAAACAACTTCTGATACAACAATGTCTACATCACGTACGGTGAAAATTAAAGTTTTCTCCTCTGCCAAAGACTTGATCTCCTCCACATGGCTATATTTGAAGAGCATTTTATCATTATTATCCCTACTTGTACGCCACCATCACCGGTATATAAGATATCGCCAACGCGGTACATTGCCTGTATGATAACATCATCATTTTTATATACAAAAATTGTATATCAGCAGCTGATACATTTTTGATATCATTTTGATATATGGGTGATTCTTAGATAACTGTGCTTTTTCGAGTTGTAAAATTGGCAGATAATTTTTTCGGATTTTTGCAAGTTTCTTCATGCTATCTTGTGTAAAAACACTCTTAAAACTCACCTTTTAAGTAAATCGACTACAAGTGTGAATTTACGGCTTTGAGGTTGAAATTCAGAAATTTTGCTGCCACGTTTGTGACCAAATTGCCACGTTTGTGACATTTTAGCCACAGTATGATAAAATTATGGTTTTGAAGCGTTTTGATGAGAGATATATTGCATATAATGACAAATTTACACTTCAAGACTAATTTTGCAACAGTGTCATGTCTCCAGTGGTCCATTTTTTTTATACCCTACCGCCCTAAAGATCAACTATGGTTTCCTGTCCTCTGTTTTTATAGCGGTTTAGGGTGGATTAGAATCTTCTTATTACGAATCTGATCTTGATTTTTTTCTATTACATCAGTATCCTTAGTTATCCTAACTCAAAAGTGAAAAAATCACAGTTTTGACATCTATTTAACAAAAACAGCAACAAGTAAAATTAATTTTTAACAATGGATTCAGACAGCCGAATTTATTATCAACAAGACATAATTAACCGTTTTTCAATTGGATTCCTAGTTTCCGAGTCATAAGCCTTTAAAAAAAGGATACCTCTCAATAACACACAAAGGATTTTCTGGACCGAAAAATTAACAAAAATTTTAAGTTTTATTATTTTTATCAAAAATATAATTTATCACAAAAATTTTAAGCCCTTGCAGACTAAAATCGGGTGAAAAACTATGGCTGTATTGTAGATTTAGTGAATGAACAGATGAAATTTTGATTCTGTTAATTTGCAAAGCAGTGGTTTAGTGGGGTCATTCACTAAATCTAGCATAAAACTGTCATTTTTCATGCGATTATGGTCTGCATGGTCTCCAAATTTTTGTAATTGAATATGTTATTGATAAAAATAATAAAACTTGATTTTTTCTGACTTTTCGGTCTCGAAAAATCCTTTGTATGTTATCGAAAGATGTCCTTACTTTAAACGCTTATAACCCGGAAGCTTGGAATCCAATTGAAAAACGATAAGTTATGTCTTGTTGACAATAAATTTGGCTGTCTGAATCCATTAACAAAAATTTATTTTACTTGTTGTTGTTTTTGTTCTATAGCTTTAAGTAGATGTCATAACAGTGATTTTTTCACTTCTGAGCAAGGATAACTCAGGATTCTGATGGTGTAGAAAAACTTTTGTATTAAAAACATAATTAATAGCCTTCAACTTAACATCTGTATACTCAAACTTTATATCGAAATATGTTTTTTGCAGACTGATAAAAAGTGCCACGTTTGTGACATTTTTGATGCGCCACGTTTGTGACATTTTTGTAGTTTATCGGTCATTGTAAAGCACGCTTTTGAGTTCAAGATTTTTCCGAAAGAATTTGGGGTCATGCATGCAAATCCTACAAAAAAATTGTTTCATGCATAAAATAATACCGAGTGCCACGTTTGTGACCATAATTTTTAAAAAAAAATGTTTTTGTTTATAAACTGCCCTATAAAACGCAAACAGATTTCTTTTTGGACGCGTCTGGACATGATGACTTTTGGTTGACTGAAATAGTAGTACCATGCAGTAGTAGCATAATGCTTTCAAGAAATTTTTTTTTTCCAAAACTAGGGGACAGTTTTCAATTCGAAATTGTGGCTTCTAAAAATTATTTAAAACTGCAAATGAGCTCGGAATATTGTGGCCTTAAGTATTTACTTAATATGTGTAGTAACTTGTTTTCTGTTCCATTTCAGTTTTTTGGTCGTTTTTCATCGTTTTATGTTTAAAAAGTAGGGGTAGGACATGCCACGTTTGTGACATTTGGGGTATATTTGCAAACTTTCAGAGTAGACCAATAATTATTTGGTAGTAAAATTGATCCGCTCTATTAGAAAAACATAGTTTCTAACTTATAGCGTTATTTTTTGTGAAAAAAAAGGCTACTGTATAGGCGAAATCGCCAGAGGACACAAAAAGTACAGTTATCTGAGGATCACCCATATGTACATATCCGATACAATGACAAGAAATTGACAAATTTTCGTGACCGGGTGTTATTATAATATGCGCTAACAATGCAGTAATTAGTGTTGGTGTCGACATCTACCGTCACTAATGGCGGCCATCGTGGGTGTGTGTATTAGCTAACTGTTTGTTGGATATTTGCTATTCTGCTGTTTGCCAGTTTCGCACACAATTTTCTTTCTAAATCGGTAAGGCAGTTCTACATTTTATTTACAAACAAATTTGTTCAATATTTACCCAATTTGCTTTTATGCGTACAAAGCCTGTAGATGGCAGCACCATTTTTACTATTGTGGCCACACACGACATTCTAAAGTTTGAATTACACTATTTGAGGAGTGGCCGTTCCAAAGGGCCTAACTACCATTTCGAAAGTAATGTCATACTTTTTATTTGCCTAATAGTCTGTTATTTGACTGTTATAATTTTTTCAACATAATGACATCAATTTCACACTAACAAAAAAATTTTTAATTGAAAGCAGAAAGCAATTTTATTAATTTCTAACAAAATGCCAGCCATTTCATATTATGACACTACTTTTCGCCTCAAAATGGTACTTAGGCCCTTTGGTACGGTCACTCCTCATTTATGAACGCAATCACTTTTAAATTACATTGTTTACAAAGCACATTCAATTCATATCAAATTTAACGATTTTCATCTACAAGCTATGTTTGATAAAAATAAAGTTTTTAAAACTACAAATTTGTGTTTTTACCACACTATTATGGCGAATTACTTCGTGTTATATTTCAATAATAGTTTACGCTGTCGCCTTTAACGTTTAAAACTATTTTATTAACAAATTAAAACTTAAACTAACAAAAATATTAATTTTAGGCTTCCACAATCGACTTGAATTGAGTTCAAAAATAAGCGAATGAGAAAAGGAACTAGTAAGGGAGTTACATTTGGCTTGGCCAAAAAATAAGTACCCTACATTGCAGTATTTTCAAAATTTTGCTTATACGGGTGGTGCCACGCCATCTTGACTTCATTCACTTAGTTTTTGCTCAGATATTGCACTAACTATTCCAAGTATCTGTGCGAAATTAGGTTTCATTATCTTGAAAAACATTTTCAGTACAGCATTTTGAAACTTGCTTATATGGGAGGTGTCACTCCCTCTATCCGGCTTCACCTAGTTTCTTTTCCGAGCTTGCAAATAATGTTCTTAGTGTTTGTGTGAAATTTGTTTTGGTTATCTCAAAAAACCCTTTCTATATAGCAGAAACACAATGCGCAGAGAGTATAGATATAAAGAGTGATCTTCACTCACTCTCTATTATGGTGACTATGGTCTCAAGTCGGTGAAAAATAGCGCCCCTTGCGGCTGCAGATGGAACTAAATCCTTTGCAGAATTCCAGAATTCACATAAGTGCGAATATAAACGAACATATTGTATTATATATAGCTTTGTTTCATTCGTTTGTTTTTCGTTTTGTTTTTAATATTTTTTTGTCGTTTTTACGTTTTACGCAAGTGCAAGCATATACGAAGATATTGCCTAATTGTTTCATTTTGCCTCGAAATGGTACTTAGGCCCTTTGGTACGGCCACTCCTCAAATAGTGTAATTCAAACTTTAGAATGTCGTGTGTGGCCACAATAGTAAAAATGGTGCTGCCATCTACAGACTTTGTACGCATAAAAGCAAATTGGGTAAATATTGAACAAATTTGTTTGTAAATAAAATGTAGAACTGCCTTACCGATTTAGAAAGGAAATTGTGCGCCAAACTGGCAAACAGCAGAATAGCAAATATCCAACAAACAGTTAACTAATACAAACACCCACGATGGCCGCCATTAGTGACGGTAGATGTCGACACCAACACTAATTACTGCATTGTTAGCGCATATTATAATAACACCCGGTCAAAAAAATTTGTCAATTTCTTGTCATTGTATCGGAAATGTACATATATCAAAATGATATCAAAAATGTATCAGCTGCTGATATACCATTTTTGTATATAAAAATGATGATGTTATCATACAGGCAATGTACCGCGTTGGCGATATCTTATATACCGGTGATGGTGGCGTTACAAGTAGGGATAAGAATGATAAAATGCTCTTCAAATATAGCCATGTGGAGGAGATTAAGTCTTTGGCAGAGGAGAAAACTTTAATTTTCACCGTACGTGATGTAGACATTGTTGTATCAGAAGTTGTTTCTGGTAAATTTAGTGCCATTGACGCTAGTCGGACCAATTGTGGAGGGTAACCGTTCCTATTTGGCTTTTGCTGATCGCACTGGCAATGGGATGTCATTGGTACGAATTTAACCAACGCAAAAATTTCATACTATCCGGCTTGTTCCATAATCCGTGTATTTTCAATTACTTTTAATTTCGAAAACTTTCCGACGACTTTTTATTTTCGAAGTGGACGTGAAACATATTCAACGACTGTTCAAAACAGTTTACTTTTCACATTTGTATCACAAATTTTTTGGCTTTAGACAGCTGTGAGTTAAAAATACACACAAGTAAAAAATGGTTATGTTAAGTAGACGATTTTGATTAAGAAAAATAATTTTTATAAATTAAAGAAACTTAAAATGAGTATTGCGTTTACTGTTGCTGTTGCTTTGCAATTAAGGGAAGAAAAAAGGATAGAAAATATAAAACGACCGCTTTCAAGATGATCTTGGATGAAGTGTAGCAAAACGTGGATTGGTCTTCGATTCCAATTCCTTTGCAGCTGGCCGCAGTCCTCAGATACTTTGCAGTAGGTGGATATCAGATGACCATTGGAAATATTTTGAAATTTCATTTGGAAGAAGCACATTTGCAAAAATTTTTTTTAAGAATGCTGCCTTCCTTTATTGGAGGATAAAATTTGTGGAAAGTGGATCAATCTTGAAATTTCATCAGAAAAAAAAAAGTCGATCTCATAACCATTTCAACGAAAAATTTCGAATTCTTAGCATAATTGGATGTGTAGATGGTACCGCATGGGCTATTTTAGCATCGATGCGATGGTTGTGAGTACACATTTTGTGTTATCAAATTTGTACTATAAAAATTTTAAACTATTTTCCAGATATGTGACCACAACATGGCAATAAAAGGTATAGATGGATGCAGGCTTGGATCCAGTCATGATTCTATGATTTGGAACTTAAGTACCGTAAGCAGGGGTGACTTTGATACAAAACTAGTAAGGGTGTAACCTTTGGCCTGGCCAAACATTAAATACCCTACAATGCAGTATTTTTAAAATTTTGGAGGTGCCACGCCTTCTTGTCCGAGTTCATCCAGTTTTTGCTGAGAGCTTGCACTTATGATTCTTAGTATTTGAGTGAAATTTAGTTGTATTATCTCAAAAAACTCTTGCAGTATAGCATTTTGAAACTTTTCTTTATATGGGAGGCGCCACGCCCTTTTGTACGATTTCACCCAGTTTTTGCTGAGAGCTTGCATATATAGTTCTTAATTTCTGAGTAAAATTTAGTTCGATTATCTCAAAAAACGATTTCAGTATAGCGTTTTGAAGCTTTTGCTTGTATGGGATGTGCCTCGCCCTCTTGTCCGAATTCGTTCAGTTTTTTTTCAGAGCTTGCGCTAACATTTCGCAGTATTTATGTGTACGTATATGTCGGTTGCATAATCGTGAAAAATACTCCTAAAGTTGCATTTTGAATGTATGGTATTTATTGTATGGGCGGTAGGCAAAAGTGTATTTCCACGCACACTCAGCCAAACAGACGGATGGCTTAATCGACTCAGGAGGTGACGCTGATCTTTTTATGATACTTTTCTGTATCTGCCACGCCTCCTTCTCCGCGTTACAAACGGAAGGACAAAGTTAATATACCCTGGGTGTAGGGTATAAAAACAGAGTTTCCAAGTTTAGGAGCTTATAATTCCAAAAATTTTATTAAAATTAATGGTTTTATTGCTCTAAATTTTTTGTGGGGGTTGTAGCTTTAATGTCATGAAATAAAATTTTTACGAAATAATTACAAATATTTTTGTAAGTCACCTCAAAGGTGGGGTGACTTTAACCGAAAAATTTCATTAATTGATTTTACATGCTATAGCATGTAAAATACATTGGGCTTTTAAAGGTATACCTTTAACGATGTAAAATCAGGGTATCAGATTTTGCAAGCCTAAGTTCTCTCAACATTTTGACGTATTTATATAAGCAAGTGGGCAAGTGTGGAATGTTTACAAGGGCGAGATTAAAAAAAAAAAACAACAATTTTTGATAAATGCGGTTTTAGCATTTGGTATGTTTTACTTATTGGTATATATGTATGTTACATCAAATAACAATACTGATATTAAAGGCGAAGCAAAACTTAAAAAATCCACAAAAACAAGATAAAAATCTTTTGAAAATTAGAAAGCAAAAAATACTTCATTCAAAAAATTTAAAAACGAAAAAAATTCTTAGTGGATAACTTTAAAAATGCCTCTTTTGTTAAAAAGCTTAGTGGCTTAATTTTTAGCAAAATTATGCTAAATAAATAATAGCAAATATCCATTCTGGGTGGCCATTTCCAGTATTGACCTGAGCTGGTCATACAGTCCACATTTGTTCCTTCATTGTCGATGTTGGCAATCACACAGTTCACCATACCCAGTGTTTTGGGCGTCAATTTGGCCCGAGTTAAGGTTTCTTTTGAGCCAGCCTAACATCACAAAGTTTTTTGGCGGTGACTTTAGGCCGGTTCAAAGTCACCACAAAAATCTTGTTTTCTAACATACTCCCATATAAAAATGCATTCAAAATACTTAGAGGCAAATACATCCATCAAAATCGATTGATTAGGGAACGAAATTAAATGATAATTCTAGTGACATCACTCTCCTAACGCTAGCAATTTTCCTTCAAGTCCATAAGTAGTAATTTTCTAAACGTTAAAAAAGGCGACATAAGACAACTTCTAAAAAATGCAACAATATATCTGAAAGTTCGCGCTCAAATCAAATATTGAAAACAGACGCTAAAAGCCAATGCTTCAAGGATACTGATTGGCTCAATACAAGTCGAAAACTAGTCTTTAAGATGATAATATTACGATTTTAATCTTTTTTTCCTTGCCGGTTAAAGTCACCCCCGGATGTTAAAGTCACCGCTGCAGAGAGTATAAATAAGGTATAGAGGTGGAGTTCGATCGAGCATGTCAATCAAACATAAAAACCACGAGAATTTATTGAGGTATGAGAACTCTCTACTTCAAGGTTAAATGAATTTTTATGAGTGCAAAGATGTGGCACTCTTTTAAGCGAAATTCATTTTTTAGCTGCCAAGTGATCATAAAAATTAGCAAGTGGATTTCTTTAAGAAAAATCAAAATATGTAAAAAAAAATAAACATTACCTAACTCATTCACACATGCGCAGTTTAATCTGCAGACCATTTGCATTTCATTCCCTCCTACGTAGCAGTTGTTGTATTTGAAATTGTTTTTTCTTGTTGTTGGTATATTTTGTTTGCACGTTTTTTTTTGCTATGATCGTTAATGGTTTTTTTCTCAGAAGGAGTTTGTGTTTTCATTTTTTGTTGCTTTCTTTGTCTGTTGATAGAAATCCTTTTGAAGCAAAAAACAAATATAACCGGCGCGCAGGAAATTGAATAGGGTCAAAATTAATAAATTAAACATTGTTTTTACATTTTGTTTTCTCGTTGCTGCTGCAAAATTTTTTGTTTTTTCAGAATTTAACAACTTAACCCTCTAGTGTCCAAGTTTTCGTTTCAGATTAACAAATTTTATTAAAAGGTTATTTTCGATATAAGAGGTGAAAATTAGATAATAAATTTTTTCTAACAATAAAAAGATGGTTTTAACGGGTTGAAACATGGACAACTAAAATTTGAATCTGAGCAAGAATATATTCTGTGTTTTATGAATTTTAAACTATTCTACTGATTTTAATGGAATTTCGCAATGTATCAGTATCTTCAAAGAGAAATGGTCCTAGGCTGGTCCTCCAAAAACTAAATTGTTAACATGTACCTATCTGTAAAAATATTAGACGCAGATGAATGATATTTTTTGCATACCATACTCGTATGTAAATAGTATCGGGAAGAATAACATTCTCTGGAAAAACGTGACACGACTGCTTCACGTTCTTATTATTACAAATATATGCTTATCGGTATGCCATATATTCATTGGAATCTAATGATCCCAAGAGGTGGTCATGGGCAATAAAGGGTTAAATTTCATTTTTGCTTGGATTTTGAAAAACTCTTCTAGTTCAATTTGCATCGTTGCCAAATTTTGAAAAGCACAAAAAGGAATTTGTTTTAATTTTTAACTTCAGGCTCATATTGTGAAAATGGTCTAAGTGATATATTAATTTTTTTGGGAAACACATCTAAAAGTTCACGTTCAAATAACAAAATGTTACATATAATTGTTAACGTGTTAAGTTACTACTGAAATTAACTTTACATAAATTGCTATTTTACCAAAATAGCTTATATCGATTATAGAAAAATCACGAAAATTTAAATTTTCCAGTATTCCTGGGTGAAATTTTCCTCTGAATTTTTATGTAATTGTTAAGTCTTTTCTGCAAAAATATGTTTGTTAAATTTAGTAGATTAAAAGTATTTTCAGATATGCAAGACTACGTAAGTACTACCGCAGTAGCATAATTTATATTCACATAGTGCACCTTCTGGGAACACTGTTCTAATCACATAGTTATAAATGCAACAATTGAAGCGTAATGTTTAAGCAAAAAGCGCGGTAATAGGTTTAGTGTTGAGCATTATACTATGCGATGCACAGTGCAACCAAGTTAAGTTGCATTTCCGAAAACACCTTATACGTTATTTTACTGTTTAGAGTTACATATCTGTAGACATTTGACAAAACAACCTAACTCGAAGTAAGACAATTTTCTAAGATTTTAATCATATATATAAAAATAAAATATCTCTATGACTTTTAGTTGCAGAGATATAGAATCGAAAATCAACCTATCTCAATGTACAAATGCTTTTCACAAAACAACTTAAGTCGACATAAGAAAAGGGTGTTTTTCTTCACAAAACATCTTAAGTCGAGATAAAATACAGGTTAAATAACAAAAAAATTTTTGACAAAAGCACTTCTTCGAAATAAGTTACTTTTCCTATGGAAAAAACTGAATTTCTTAAATCAAAAAATATTTGACAAAAACATCTTATTTCAACTATGTTAAAAATTATTGACCTAAGAGCAATATATTCGTTTAGTATTCATGTATAATAAAAAACTTTTACATTTGTTCCAACTCTTACACAAAAAGAATTGAGAAGCATCAAAGTAGTTTTTTAGCTCTCCTGAAAAGTTGTCAATTTCGAGTAAGGTTGTTTTATCAAAAGTCCATAGATATTATCTTTGCAAATTGACATAATTTGGTCTATATTTAATAAAAAAAAAAGGTTTTTTGTGAATACCCGGGAAATGGTTTGTTTTAGACAAAATTACCAGAAACTATTTAGCTGGAAAATTTTGAGATCTACAACTTTTACTTCAATTACAAAGGTCGTCGCTAAAAAAAACAAGATATTATAAAAAAGCCTATTTTTATTAAAGTTGGATCAAAACTATATCATTTTGTAAAGACAAGTAAATGCCTCGAAAATCTTGTAAACTCAAAAAACTGTCAAAATTCGTATTGATTTTCACAACTATTTAGTACCCTAAATATGTTTTTTTAACACTAAAATAAAGTACCTATAATCTGCGAAATTTAACCTTCCTCTAATATAAAGTAAAGTAAAATTCAGAACTTCATGCATCAACAACTAAATATTTTATAACTGTCATATATTTATCTTTTAATTTATTTAACGCAAGTCTTTAAATATCTTGAAACAAAGAATATATCTTAGACCATTTTTGTAATATGAGCATGAAGTCAAAATTTTATAAATTTATTTCTTTGTTCTTTTCGAAATTTGGTAACATAGTTGCAAATGAACAAAACCATCGTTCCAACAACAAAATAAAAAAAAACCATTCATAGAATCAAAAAAAAAAAAAAAAACAATCCCCGCAGCTGCAAACAAAAAATGAAGAATAAAGCGAAATATTATGTACCCTATACCGCACACAATAAAAGTTCCGTCTACCTCTGAAAATTTGCATTTTAATTGAAACGATTTTTAAATGAGTATATACAGGTTAAGCGGGAATCGTTGGAACACCGGAAAATGTAAAAATCTTGGGACTATTCGGAACTACTTTTCTTAGTACTATTTTCCGAAACGGAGATATAGCCATCGGAAGGTTGGGACATAGCTTTATCAAAACCGGTTTCAGTTGCGAATCCCTTGATGGATTTTAATAATATTGGTGTCATATGAAAGTTATTTTAATTGGCTATAAAATTGTTGCAGTTAAGTTTTAAATCCGTGTCAAGCTTTTTGCGATATGGCGAATTTTCGAAAATTTTGACAAGTTTTTTTTTTCAAAAAGTCTTATTAACTCATAACTTTGGTAACAAAATATGAAAGCCTAATCTATTTCTTGTCATTTGATATGCAATTTGTCTTTGATTTCTTTCATTAGCACATTTTTTTATAGAAAAACTAAAAAGTAAAACAAAGGTATTTTCATGAGAATTCGCAAAACATTACAATAACTCCGAAAATTCGCCATATTTCGAAAATCTCTCGGATTTTAAACTTTTGTGTTCCGATTTTGAAGCCAATTAAAATACCTTTGATGCGATACCAATATTATTAAAATTCATTAAGGAGTTCTCATAAAGCTATTTCTCGATCTTCCGATGGCTTTATCTCCGTTCGTTTTGGGAATTTCAAAAAATGGAACTAAGAAAAGTAGTTCAGAATCTTACGGTGTTCTACCGATTCCCGCCTACCTTCTATAATTTTCTAAGACTAAAACGGCTCATTCTCTGCGTCTCAAACGATTGGACAAAGTGAATGTAACCTAAGTGTAGGGTGTAAAAACAATGTTTAGTTTATTAATTTTGACCCTATTCAATTTCCTGCGCGCCGGTTATATTTGTTTTTTGCTTCAAAAGGATTTCTATCAACAGACAAAGAAAGCAACAAAAAATGAAAATACAAACTCCTTCTGAGAAAAAAACCATTAACGATCATAGCAAAAAAAAACGTGCAAACAAAATATACCAACAACAAGAAAAAACAATTTCAAATACAACAACTGCTACGTAGGAGGGAATGAAATGCAAATGGTCTGCAGATTAAACTGCGCATGTGTGAATGAGTTAGGTAATGTTTATTTTTTTTTACATATTTTGATTTTTCTTAAAGAAATCCACTTGCTAATTTTTATGATCACTTGGCAGCTAAAAAATGAATTTCGCTTAAAAGAGTGCCACATCTTTGCACTCATAAAAATTCATTTAACCTTGAAGTAGAGAGTTCTCATACCTCAATAAATTCTCGTGGTTTTTATGTTTGATTGACATGCTCGATCGAACTCCACCTCTATACCTTATTTATACTCTCAAAAAATAACCAGATGGCAATCCTAATATATGTATGTTGGATTTTTAAAAAGTTTATATGAGCGTTTTGAGACTAAAATTAAATTTTTTATTTTTTTAACCATATCGTCGGGTTAAAACTACAAGTAGACATCTACATTTTTTAATATTTTGAGTTAGATATACAGAAGCATGAAGAAAAAATGGCTCTACGCCTCAGCTTAGTCGGTTTTTTGATATGTAGTCCCCATCCAATTTTATATAAGAAATAAAGGGCAGGAAACTTCCAAATTTCATACAAGTATCGAATTTCAAAAAACTTTAAAAGCATTTTTCAAGAAACAATAAAAATGTAGATGTCTAGTTGTAGTTTTAACCTGACGATATCGCTTAAGCTAAATTTACAAAAAAAAAACAGGTGGCAACCCTAAAGATTTGGTACAATTTTTAAAAAGTTTATCTGAGCGTTTCCTTAGCTAAAAATTTGAAATTAGTCAAGAAAAGAATGATTTTAATAAATTTCAGAAAGTAATCAGGTGGCAATCCTTTAAATTTATGTTAGATTTTTAAAAGAACGTTTCTTCGTTGCATTCCTTAAAAAAAAAATATTTCTTGTGGCGGCCCCTCCTGGTCAATCTGTTAATCCTGCTGTGGTTGTATGCAACAAATTGGAATTGAGCGCTCGAACGATACATACTGTTTGAACGCTCGATCTACTCGGTGTACTGATCGAACAGAAATTTCTGTTGAAATTGCTCGAACTGCGAGTTGGTTCGAGCGAACTGCGTTCGTTGCACAGCCTTAATATTTGAAAATATTTTACCTGATCTTGCAAAGTTAATCAATCGTATTTTTTTTTTTTACTTTTTAATGCAGCATTTATTTATTATTTAAATCTCAACTTATATTTAAGCTTGTATTTACAAATACTATATATATATATATATATTTATATTTAGTAAATTTTACATTCAGTAAATTTTACATTTTCTAAATATACATTAAGAGGTTACATACGTTAAAAATCTTTAATTTTTTATTGACTGTTATTTCCTTATCTTTTAAAAAAATAAAGCAAAATTTTTAAAAACTTTCTTGGTATCGAAAAGAAATAACAAATAATTAAGTGTATTAAATTAATGAAATTATAAATGTCATACAATTCATCCCTGATTATATAAAACTCATTGTTGGAATGAAAACTACCTTCCGGGCCAAAGTATTTCATCATAGAAACGTAGTTATCAGTCGGAAAAAAACTTCCCAGGAATTCAATACGAAACCGGAAGATACACAGTTTCGTAAAACTGAAAATTTGTAATAAATATAGTCAAAAAAATAATATTTCGCAAAGCAATTTTAAATGTTTTTATTTTGAAATTTTTTTTTTTTCACATACGCATTACTAGACTAACTAAATATATAGTATGTATATCACGGGTAGCCTGAAGCGAATTTTACTTCGAAAGTCTGTCTGCATATGGAAAAAGTTAGCCTAAAGGGTCCTGAAAATGATTCTTCAAAGCCCAACATCAACAACAGCGTTTTTTTGAAATGAGGTCGAAAAATGGTACTTTCGAAAAAAACACAACAAACCAAAACCGAAATAATTATTTTGGTTGTATTTAGCGGAATTCAGAATTGCTCTGTCGCTAATGGTTTTTGAGATATTCGGGCCTTAAAGTTCAAAAACAGTATTTTTGAGATTATATTTGGACGCACGAAATTGTTTCGTTCTTTTCTACTAAATGCATTGCTTAGTACTATTCTTCGTCTGCAAAATATGCCATGAACTGGTCTTGTATGACTCTTCCTTCAAAAGTTATGACCACTTTAAAATGATACATTTAAGTTACAAATCGTATGTGGATTCTCATATGATTTTTTACTGCATGGTGTCATTTTCAAATGGTCATTTCTTTTTAAGGAAGAATTACACAATTCAAAGCTTATTTTGAAGACTATGGCAGTTCCATAGTGACAGACTTTCGAGATCAAATTCGGTTCAGGCTACCTGTGACATATCTAAAACAAAAAAAAAACTTTGTGATATGTGTGTGCGTTTTTTTGTTTTGTTGGTAAATTGATACAAAATGATAAATAATTGAGTATAAAAAAATAATATATAAAATTTAAGGCGTAATATGTCTTTTCTTTTTTAAGTAAATAAAACAGTTTTTGTATTAATTTTCGTAGGAAAAAAATATCAATGGGGTATTGATTTAAACATAACTTATGCATACAATTTTAATTTAATTTTTGTTTATAAAATAAACGTTGCTTAGTTCGAATTTTAACTGGTTTTTGCTTACTTAATTTCTTAAAGATTTTTTTAATGTTCAATTAAGTATTTTCTTCTGCCTCTGTTCAACTACTTATATTACATTTTATACAAAAATTTTATGCATTTTTGTTGCTTACTGCTAAATTTAATTAAAAAACTTAAATTATTTTTGGTTTTTGGTTTGATTTGATTGAATTTAGAATTAATTTCTTGTTTTTTGTGTATTAATTCATATAAATACATACATACATGTGTATTGTTGGTACTAATGCAATTGGAAAGTTTTTTTTTTTGTTTTTAATATTTCAAAAAGTCGTAAGGGTATAGATAACTTGTTTGGCGCTTCAATTAAGTTTTGAGGGTGGAATTTCAAAACAAATCTAATTGGTGATTGAATGACCTTTTTTTAGCAATTTCAAAATTATTTCATCTAATTTAGTCAAAATATTGTTAAATAAAAAAAAAAACTAAATTTGATACTTTAACAATTTCTTTTATTTTTAATGATTTGTTTTTATTGAGGAGATCCACCCACAAATAAATCATTTCTACTCCCTGCAGTTAATCGGACTAGTGCATAACTACTTCCAAACAGGACTAACACTAGTTGCATAACTAACGAATTTTCATATAATGGACAGACGATTTTTCAATGTTCATGTCTTACGAATCGTCAAATGTCTCCCTCTGCGTTACCTTTTCGCTAGTCGAGAGACAATTGCCTCCCTCTGCATTACCTATTCACCAGTCAAGATACACTTCAAAATTTTGAGAGCTTCGAGACTCGATTTCGGGTATCTAAAAACCAGTGTTGCCAATAAAAATCTTTAAAAATCCTCAAAAAAGGAGAAAAAATCCTCAATTTTAAGTGAAATTCCTCAAATCTGAAAAAAGACGGCGAAATATGGCACGTCCAATTTTAAAGATTTTCAAAAAACGGAATATTAACTTTAATTTAATGGGAAAAGTCATAAAATTTGTTATATCATGTTCTGCTTGTGGATAATTGTTCAGTTTATACACATATATATGTACATGAAATAACATTTACATTTCATGAATGTTATTAAGAAAAATACAGTATAAGTAATAATCATACAACTGTCTTTAAATTGGAACATTTTGGTGATTCCACAATGTGTTTTTCTTTAAAAATCTTATTTCAATAATGCGATCCCCCTCCATTGAAATATTGCAGGTTAATATCAATAAATTCAAACCGAATTGCTCAGAATTGCTCTATTGCGTTTAGTTTTTGAGATATTCTTACCTAAAAACTAAAAAAAGTTGTTTTCTGCCATTTTTTGAAGCTATATAACATAGCCGCCCACGCGTGCCATCGCAAAGTGCCATTATTTGAAAATCACTTGATCTCACGTGCCACAGCAAAATTTAATTATTGAAAATGAAAACCGCACACACAAGTAACGGTATATGCGAAATTTTGAAGAATTGCGATCGACCACCAGCAACAACATATGCGTAAATTTTGTTGTTGTTTTTTGCGAACGCACAAGACTGTGTTTTGTTGTTGTTTTTTCGTCCACACAGGACTGTGTGTTTGGTTGTTGCAACAAAACGCAAGGGTTCCTACCGAAAAGAAAAAAACAACAACACACAATGGCAACAACAAATTTGATCATTTTATGAACTTTCAGGATTTTTTAGATTTGCGAAAAAAAAAACACTCGCACAAGTAACTGTTAGTTTAAAAATCTTTGCTGGTTGTTGTTTTCAATAATTTTAAAAAATTTATGTTTTCTTTTTTATTAATTTTACATGGGGGCCACGACTTTTTATGCGAGTGCCAAATTTTTTTAATTTTACTCTAGACGGGCAGCTATGCTATATAACTATGTAACACATCATTTATTCGTTAAATCTGGCTTTAGTACTTCGAAGCTTTAGTTCAACGAACTGACCACGCAACAAAAAACTTAACAATTTTTTTGTTTCTTCTTGAATCAAGAATTAATATTTAGTTTACGTTGCGTTGCAATAAACATTTGTTTTTTTTACTTTTATATCTAATTTACATGAATTTTATCACTGAAAAGCTATGTTTTTTTTTAAATTTTTACTCGGGGTGTCAAACGGCTGAATTTAGAAGTGGTCGGTTCGTTGCACATGTGTAAAATGTGAAAGAAATTTTAATTTCGTTAAATCTGGTAAGCAACTTGAAAGTCCTAAACTTTGCCTTTAAGACCTAATTTAAATTATGTTGATATATTTTTTTTCCTCAAAGATATCCTAACCTAAAAAGACACAAAAGAGCCAAAAACCCGTTTAGCCAATATTTCGGTCTACGATATCTCTTAGAAGTATGAAGATATAAACATAATTTAAATAAGGTTTTAAAGAAAAAGATTGAGACTTTCAAGAACTTTAACCAGATTTAACGAATAAATGATATACTACATAGTTATACAGCTTCAAAAAATGTCAAAAAACGACTTTTTTTGGTTTTTAGGTTAGAATATCTCAAAAACTATACAAAATAGAGCAATTCTGGGGTAAGATTCGCGTTTAGCGTCGCAAAACACATCGAATGTGATCATTTTGATTTTTGTTTAATGTAGTTAAAAAAAAATTTTTATATATTTTGTATGGGAAAATGCCCCAATTGGAAAAGGGATTATCTCAAAATTTAGTCGAGGAGTCACGGGTGAAAATTTTTTTATACATCATTTGAACGATAAGTAAACAGAATCTGGAAAAAAATTTGATGTGCTGCGACGTTTGATTTAAAATGGGTTAAGGCACGCCGTGAATGGTCTTTCATGGCACGAAATGACAAAACAAAAGGGGATTCAAATTGTAGTTTTGTTACTCTTAAACTTTGGAATTGGATTAAAAAAAAATGGCAATGGAAAAATTTCAAACTACCTTCATTGCAGGTAATGGAAACGTTACTCTTTTTCAGTGGTATAAAACGACTTTATACTTTAAAATTTTTAAACTGTCTGACATTTGTATAATCTCTCTTGTTCAATTTAGCTGATTGTGATTTTTTGAATGATTACAATTTGATGCCACCTAAAACTTTAAAGGGGTTAAAAATAACTTGTAATTTTCTGTTTTTAATAAGTGAAACGTTTTTTCCGAAATGCTATCGACTGTCGGTCGGTACGTGTTTCGTCTTCATCATATGCAAATTGGCATTGCTCAATTTATTTCAATGCGGAAATTGTTCAGCTCTAAGTGCTTATGATTAAAACATGATGATAATAAGCACGGTTAATATCTCTTTAGTGTATATGTCAACGTTGCTTGTTTGTGTATTTTATTGCAACATTCTTATTCTCTCCTTCTCTTTGTCTCAGCTAGAAGCTTTTCAGTTTTTTTCTTCTTTTTTGAGCACAAGCATAAATTTGATTTTCTCTCTTTGACTGTGCGCGCATTTAGCGCATACCACCTTATTTGATATTGCATGTTATGTATGTTTTGTATCATTTTATTATTTTAAAGTTCATATACATATGCATTAAAAACTTTAAAACATTTGTTTTCTGAACAAAATTTAGTTTTTCATACACAATATTTTTTTGCATGTTCTTTTGTATATATTATATTCTTACTTAAATACTACGAATTTTGTTTCTTAAATTAATTTATCTTATATATCTTTGTCTTTCGGTTTATTTGTTATTGATTATTTAAAAACTTTATATTATATAAAATTTAATTTAAAAACTACGTTTCAACATTAATTTATTTCTTATTTAACATAATTTCATTCGTTTGTCAAAATTGTTCATTTAGTTTTACAAGTATTTCAAAAATAAAAAGCTCCGAACCAACAAAACAATTGAATTAATAATACATTATATCTCTTTCATATTATTTAATATGCTATGTATTCAAAATGTTTTATATATGTATGTATATATAATATATAAATAATTTTTGGCTTCTTGACGTCATGTAGTTTTATGTGTAGTGCATTTCATCATAAAAATTTTTAACTGTTGGAGCTGCACTCACCTGACAATATGTGTTTGTTCTCCTACTCACTAACAATTATCATAAGGTAGCATTTGTTACTACAAATACTACGGGGTGGAGTGGGGGGCTTGGAACAACTTAATGTAAATTTTCCACAAGTACAAAAGTAAGTTCTCAGCAGTAACAGGGCGCTGACATGTGAATTATTTTGAAGTTTCGGTCTTTTTTTTTTTTGTAAGAATATGCTCTTACCAAGAATCTAATAGGTCAAAAACCTAAAAATTTTTATCGATTAATTTTAGTTAGCTACTGTAAATTATTTTTTAAATCCACTTTAATTTTTTATATCTCTAAAGTTTCTTCTGTACAACGTGTGTGATTTGTTTAGAAATTAAAGAAAAACTAAATGCTGTAATCCTGTGCTGAAAGCTCGGCTTGTAACTATGCCTATCAATAAATGTACAGTCATATGTATGCCTGTCGGAAAAGATGTAACCCTTAACCTTCCGATTCGATGTTTGCGGAATATGGACCTAACGCTCGGCCCTGTAGTAGTGGCTGCGAAGCATTTATATTTCATAAATACAACCAATTGTAAAAGTATTAAATAAAAACTCGTTTGAAAAATAAACTAAACAGTCTGGTTAAAAAAAAAATCTATACATATATGCATTATGAATGCGGTTTGTTATCATAAAAATTCTAATGCGCTATTTTCCAAAATAATCTCGGTAATAATATGTATGTAAATTAAATTCATTTACTGAATGTTTAATGAACATTAGCTTGGCCCAAATTTTCACTATTTTTTTAAAACTCGTAAGGCTATTATCCAAAATTGTATAGCTTTTATTATGCAAAATCCAAATATGGACTTGTTTTTTTTTTTTTTTTGAGATTCCAGACAGTTTTTGAAGATTTAACGATTTATCTTTTAAATGTTGAAAAATTTGACAATTTATCATTATGGACGGTGTTCCAAAACAAAGATTACATTCGTTTAGCTTCCTGCGTGAACGCAACGAATCAGAGTGGCGCGGGCCCTTTGGAACGTTACACACATCCAACGCGTCTCAGCCATCATGGAGTCTACCTGCCGAGCCGTCATAAGAAATTTTAGTATTCGAATAAATGAGTGCCGTGACCGCGGGGGCTTGCACTTGGACGATATTATTTTTAAGAAATAAATTCCAAATTGTGTGCTTTAATAAATAATAAACACATTTTCGATGGATGTCTTAATTTTTTTTTTAATTGATCCACTAAATATAAACTTTCTTTTGGGACACCTTGCTTAGTGCAAGTAAAGTTATAATAAATATTTAGCTTTTTCATAATAAAAATTGTTTTACAGATACAATATTATTCATTTAGAAGGAATACATACTTTGATTTTGCCCAGCAAAAACTATAAATTTTTTTATAAAAACCTCAGAATCTTAAAAAGCTTTTGAAATGTTGTGCCCATGATAATGTGCAAATAAAATATACAGAATTGATTTGCTCGTACGCACATGAATATAAATTTGTGTAACTTAATTAATTTCTAGTTTTGGCAGCGAAAATTATTTTGTTTAGATAATTTAAAATATGCGCCCTCATATTCAGTCGTATAACATATTAAGAGCCAGTTTTTCAGTGAGCGCAGAGCCCAGCTTGACAGATTATGTAATTATTAAGAGAAATCAAACACCAACAAATTTACTATTTCTTATCCAAGGAATTATGGAAACCAAAGTTGGTCCTTTCTGGACAAAAGTGGTGTCATTCAACGTGCCATAGGAATGGCTAGATGCTTATTAGTCTTAAAACGCACAGAAAAATTTTTTAAAAACTTTACAAAAACTTGCAGGGTTGCCAACTGGTTTTATTTTGTAAGTTTTGCTTAAAACATAGGGGAACTGATGCTATTGTGGTATAGTTTTTCAATGTGGTATAGTCGCATATCGAACGTCACTGCTTTTATCCTATCAGAAAACATGAAAAACCAGGCATGTATTGCTGTCATGCACCAAACAAAATTTTTCCGATGTCAGTTGAACGAAACGTAAGTCGAGTGTGGTTGATTTTTTTTCCGGATTTTGTTAAGAAAAATTGCTTTTTGGTTTAGTTTTATTTATATTCAATAAGGGTAAGTGATAAGTATTGCGAAATAAGTGTTTAACTGTGTAAATTCACAAAGCATCCCATTTTATTTTTAGAATTTTGTAATTTCTAAAAATTGGCCAGTGTGGCATAGTCGGGATTCGCTAATGTTGTATAGGAATATTTCTTGTTATTCTTAACATTATTTGATTGCTGTTTATTTTTTTATAAAAAACTATGAGTTTGAGAACCAATGTAAATGAAATTATGAACTTATTTCATACCTTAAAAATTTTATATTTGGTTATATGGTATAATACGACATTACCCTACTTATATGTACCACTTTACCCGCCCACTTTACAAGTACTGATCAGTATATATACCACATTGCCCTACCATACAAACCACATTACCTGGCAGCTTTTTCGACTTTTTTCAGATTTTGCTCAATAACATTTTCTAATGAAATTGCACACATTTTATTGAAAAATATTCTGTAGCCAATACTTCAGTGATCAGCATAAAAAAATTGGGCTGAATTTGATCTAACGGTTCTCTTGCAAATTTCAAAAAAAGATTACCTATACCACAATAGCATCAGTTCCCCTATAATAAAAAAAAAAAAAATTTATTTTTAAAACGCTTAGATAAACTTTTTAAAAATCCAACAGATATTTTTAGGGTTGCCACTTGATTATTTTTTGAATTTTTGTTAGAATCATACTTTTTGTGACTAAATTCAAGTTTTTAGTTTTAGAAACGCTTAGATAAACTCTTTTAAAATTGTACAAAAAACTTCAGGGCTGCCACCTGGTTATTTTCTGAAGTTTTGTTAAAATTATACTTCTTGTGACTTAATTCAAATTTTTGGTTACAGAAAAGCTTAGATAAAATTTTTAAAAAATGGACAAAAATTTCGGGGCTGCCACCTGGTTTTGTTTTGCACATTTTTCAAAAAGGCTGTTTAACCATGTTTGAAATCAAAAATTTTATTTTATTTTTTTAAATATGTGGCTTAAGCAAAATTTACTAAAAAAACTGGGTGGCAGCCCTGAAAATTTTGTACAATTTCATAAAAGTTTATCTGAAACAAAAAATTTGAATTAAGTCACAGAAAGTATGATTTTAACAAATTTTCAAAAAATAACCAGGTGACAACCCTAAAATATATATTGGATTTTCGAAAAGTTTATCTAAGCGTTTTAAGAATAAAAAATTTTTTTTTTTTTCATATGTGGTTTAAGCAAAACTTACAAAATAAAACCAGGTGGTAGCCCTGAAAGTTTTTCTATAATTTAAAAAAAGTTTTTCTGAGCGTTCCGTAAGCCAACAATTGGAATTAAATACATAAGTATGATTTAAAAAAAATTTTCGAAAATAACCAGCTGGCAACCCTAAAAATTCATGTTGGATTTTTAAAAAGTTCGTCTAAGCGTTTTAAGATTAAAAATAAATTTGTATTTTTTAAATTATGGTTTAACCAAAATTTACAAAAAAACCACACAATTCTATAATAATATTTTTTTAAAGTTACCACATATTAACTTTAAAAGTAATATGTGAATACCCTAATAATGTTTAAACAACTGCGGTTTTTTTAAATATCATAAAATATCGTTATCAAAAACATTCAAAAGCTGAAACTAAACGAACTTTTTTCGTTTTGAATGAAACTCATTTTCAAGAAAATAGTAAATCACAAGAAACGATTGGATGCACAATGTTTATCTAACAATTGCTGTGTTTTGGACGGCAGCGTGTTAACACGGACCTAGAGTTCTTTTAAAACGACTTTGTGTGCTAACTTCTTCTTGTTTCGTTTTACTTCTCCTTCTTCTTTGGTTTTGATTTCGTTTCCACACCGCTCGCCCAAAACTCTATATTTCAATATAAAAATCCAATTAAACACAGCTAATATTCAGTGTAACATGGCAAAATTAACAGATCTACTCCGTGCTAAAAATCAAACACAGAAATTTATCAGTATTAAATTAAGCACTTTAGTTGTTGCTTCCCATATGGGTGATTCTTAGATAACTGTGCTTTTTTGAGTTGTAAAATTGGCAGATAATCCTTTGTATGTTATCGAAAGATATCCTTACTTTAAACGCTTATAACTCGGAAGCTGGGAATCCAGCTCAGAATATTGTAGCCTTAAGTATTTACTTAATATGTGTAGTAACTTTTTTCTGTTCTTTTTCCGTTTTTTGGTCGTTTTTCTGGTTTTGTTTATAAAAAGTAGGGGTTGGACATGCCACGTTTGTGACATTTGGGGTATATTTGCAAACTTTCACAGTAGACCAATAATTATTTGGTGGTAAAATTGATCCGCTCTATTAGAAAAACATAGTTTCTAACTTATAGCATCATTTTTTGTGAAAAAGAAAGCCTACTGTATAGGTGAAATCGCCAGAGGATACAAAAAGTTCAGTTATCTGAGAATCACCCATATGTTTCTCAGAAAGTGCTTAATTAAGCACTGAAAACTGTCGTCTAAGACACAGCTATTATATGCGTCTTTATTTTGACGCGTTGTAAAATTTCGCCTTTAAACAACATAACTGTAGGGGAAGACGGGGTAGATTCGTACAGTTTTAAATTTATGTCTTGAAATGAAGCAAGCTAACATCTTTTTCCAAATAACTGGTATGCAGTTATATAAGTAAGTACAACATTAGGCTTTCAAAGTAGTGTAACCTATAGACAATACGATTTATTAAATAAGACTAATAACAGATGTTCTGAAGATACTCAAAACGTACGAATGAGGGGTACGTTCGTACATAACGTGGGGCACATACGTACATGGTGGATGCAGCAAATAAGGCGATACAATCGGATGTGGATCGAATGGAAGAGTATTTTCCTGAACGTATACAACATCTTTCGCATGCAGATCTGCCATAGAACTTGACTGGTAAATCCAACAGATGCAAAAACATCGCCGCTTAACATAAGTTCCTTAAAAGGTCATATTCCAATCTTTTCGAAAGCACTTGTATTGTTTTTATCATGACAAGATTGAAAGCTTTAGCCAAACTTGGAATATTGTATATAGTAGGAACTTTCCCATGGTCATTCATATTCCAATCATTGAATGCAATTCTCAGTTTTGAATAAAAAGGCCCACTCAAGCCTCTAGAGGTTGAAGACGGTGTGTAAAGTGTGGTAGGAGTAACAGATAAACTATCCCATTGCCCCAAGCATAATTAACTGCATCTATTGAGACAAGACTTGCGGTATATTTAGGTTATCTTTGGAGTACTGCGTATGATTTTGGAGGTGTTTTAGAAATTCCATACGAATCTAACCTGTCTTCCCTACTCTAGCAATTCTGTTTTCTTTTTTTCGAATTTCATAAATATTTTTTCTTTTTTGCTGAGCGAATCATATAAAATAAAGAGTGTATAATAGATACCCAACGGGAAACGGAAGCGCATTGAAACGACTTCAGTTGCGCTTCTAGGGAAGCAAGAAGCTGCTTCCAGTGCTGTTCTCACTGCTTATCTTTTTTAACACAGCATGTCCTAGCGGAGATGCACATCTTCAAAAGCACATGAAATACGCTTCAAATACGCTTCCGTGAAAGTACATATTTGAAAGCTTATGAAATAAGCTTCCGTGGAAGTTTTTCAAAATTTTAAGTTCTATTTCACAAAAATTACTTTTTTTCTGAAACTTTAGGAAGATTTATTAACTTTTATAAGCAATAAAAAAAAAATAGAATTTGAAAAATTTTGTATGCTACCAGAGATGTGCTTCTATTGCGCTCTTTTTGGAAGCAGCTTCATTTCTTCCCGTTGGGTACTTAGTGCAACAAAAAAAAAAAAATTCGCTGCCAACCGCCCATTTTAAAAGCTTATCGGAAATGATTTTTAAGGAAAAAGAAATTTTTTTTTCGACCTCTAAATAAGTAGCTGCTTTTGAAAATTTTAGATTTAAAAAAAAGAGAGTATTTCATAGTTTTGGGGCCGATTTCCAAATTTTTCATTTCCGTTTTTTTTATGATAATATTTTGCATTGAAGTTTTAGATTCACTGTAACTTCTTCAACTTCAAAAATTTGAGGAAGCTTTGTACACATGAATTTTATAAATGTTTACGGGCTTTAAATAAGATAATGTGTACAACTAGCAGAAAAATACATTTCAGATAAATGACTTCTAAGAATAAAATGTAGTGCACGGTAAAATGGAGCTATAGGAAAACATATGCAGCTACTGCTTAAGAGGTCGAAAATAATCAAGAACAATCTGTTTAAAGGTTCCTCTAGATATGGGGCAGCGCGCGAAACATATGCATCGCAGCACTTGCGAGTGACGCGTGTGTTGTTGAATAATAGTATTTTTTTCTGATCTCAAATCAAAAAATTGGGATGACAAATGTGCTACCGAATTAACGAAAATTTAACAAGGGCTCCAAAAAAATAAAAAAAATTAAAGGGTATGTTTATAAGTCAAAAAGTAGGAAACGAAATTTAAAATTTAAAGTTATAGAACTTTGCGAAATCTATTTAAAAACAAATACACTCTTAGAAAGCTTATATAATAAGCTAATAGTTTCCAATAAAAAAGCTTTCACTAAAACGTTATGCTGACCCATGAAATTTTTTTGTTAAACAAATCAGAAAATCAGTTTTCCCTATAACTCGTCAGGGGTACATTTTAGGTAATTTTTCCCTAAGGGGATGGATACATTTACTAAATTTGTATAGAATTCTTTAATTTGTCTAATACGGTTTTGGCATTTTATTTATAAATGGATTTTTGTAAACAATGTTGAGATTCGAAATTGGAGTTTAAGAGATGTTAATGGCAAAGAGAGAATGCTTTCGAATTAAATCTATGGATTTCGGTGTTGTATTGATTTTTACATGTAGCACTTCAACTTTCTTACTTTATACGTGCGTGCGCTCTAGTTGAATTTCCTGTTTAAGCAGTTTTGAGGACGTTAAATTTTTTGCTTGCTACGCAAAATTTCGTTTAGAAATCACTAGACAAGAAAAATATCAGATGTTTCGGATTTGGTACAAGCGCTACCTGTAGGTGATGCTGCCGAAGCAAGTGAATTAGCTCGTGTTGCAGCTAGCGGTGAGCGCATATCCTGATTTAACGTTGTTTGATTTTGACTTCCTTCGTAATAGTAGGATGAGTCTAAAATGGTGTAAGAAAAATAAATTTTATTTATTTTGTTCTTCATAATGTGCATATGTACTCGTATGTATAGCAAGTATTTTGTAACAAAAATACTTAATACGTTTACTTACTAAGAAGTCCGCCTGTGGTGCCATATCCATATGAGCCATATGTACTACCATATTGTGGATACGCTGGACTATATGTATAGTCGGAGGTTGGTACTACAGATGCACAGCCTAAATTAAAAAAAAAAAGAAAACGAAGAAATAAATATTTAAATTATAAGCAATTATATTTATTTAGATATATACTCGAACTATATATTATTAAGTAAATATGAGGAAATTAGCGTTTTAATCTTGAAATTTCAGTTAAATTTTATGAATGCTAAACATTTTTGTTCTCAATTTGACTCACGCTGTTTTCATTTAAAATTTTCTATTTTTTGATTCTGCAGATTTCGTTTTGCAAAGTTCTTCGATATTTTTTGCTAGATTTTATTTTTGAGATTTTTGTTAAGTTTTTTCTGTTCCTTTTTTTTCTTTTAAATTTCAGAAATGTATGTTTTTGAAAAGTCTCACTGAATTTATTTGTTAGTTTCATAATCAAAAAAATAAAAAATACATTTCAATATTTGTGTGCATTTATATAAATATATACACGTATGTATTAGAATGTAAGTGAAAATATATAGTAAACAATATACCAAACTAAAAAAAAACTAAAATAAAAATAAGCTAAAGAAAATAAAAAACTAGTAAGGATGTTACTTTTGGCCTGGCCAAACGTTAATTTTCCTACACTGCAGTATTTTTAAAATTTTGCTTGTACGAGAGATACAGTACCTCTTGCCCAAATTGACATAGCTTTTGCTCAGTGTTTGAGTGAAATGTGTTTGGATTATCTCAAAAAACGCTTTTAGTACAGCATTTTGGATCTTTTACTCATATTAGAGGTGCCACGCCCTCTTTGCTGAGTTTGCCTAGTTTTTGCTCTGATCTAGTACTTGATGTTCTCAGTGTCTGAGTGAATTTTGTTTGGAGTAACTCAAAAAACAATCTAATATAGCTTTTTGAAGTGGTTGTTTATTAGGGAGGTGCCACGCGCTCTTTTTCGAGATCGCCTAATTCTCACTCAGAGTTTGCACTTAAAGTCCTTTTGGTCCGTCTGGTGGCCTTTTAATGTTCTGTAACTAAGTAGTAGTGAAATTTTATAGCAAATATTTCTGTAGTACGTACTGACTCAATATTCCCCTGTTTTAGTTGTCATTTTTGTACCCTTTTAAGAAAAGGGTAAAAATGACCCATACATGGGGGATGTAGACGGTTAAAGTCATTTACAAAAACATTCCTCGCAATATGGTGCATTAGTGTGCTAAACACATGATACATCTCAGATGTAAGGATCATATGGGCATATCCGAAAATAATCTCCTCTTACATGAACCAGGTTTGAAGAAAATAGTTTTTTCCATGTTCAATAACCAAATGTGGTGGAATATATTCCTAGACGTATAAAATGAAATTTCCAATAGTGACAAAAAAACTTCGACCCGAGAGGGTGTCAGGAGGTCGTTTTATCTAAAAATTTTGGGAAAATCGAGATTTCCGAAAATATACGGGAGAGCACATATTTCAGAAGTAGTAGATATGTTACGGGGCTCCTTTCCAAATATTCTGGAGTTAAATTCAGTAAATTGGCATGTGGGTCGCGGCGACAAAATGGGTTAAAATGTCTAAATCGCTCATTACGGCCACATAACAGGTCCTAAAATTCTAAAAAAATTTAAGCAAATTCCTTGATGAAAAATAAATCGACTTTGCTTATGATGTTTTTTTATTTAAGACTCCCATGTCGAGTAAAAAACGCTAAGATTTGGGTAAGAAACGTGATTTTTGACGGAATGCGAAATTTAGAGTTTTTCGTTTTTTGCTCTTAACAAAGTCGATTTATTTTTCGTCAAGAAATTTGCTTGAACTTTTTTAGAACTTTAGGACCTGTTATGTGACTCTAAAGATCGATTTAGACTTTTTAACCCGTTCTGTCGCCACGACCCACATATGATTTTTCTGAATTTTACTCTGGAATATTTGTTAGATATCATGCTATCTTGCTTTATGTGTTGCTATGGTGTTCTCGATCACATATCGCTTAAAACCGCTTTTTTCGACACCAAATTTTTAATTTTTAATTTTTTGTTCGACAGGAGGCGCTCAAATTAAAAAAATATCATAAACAAAATCAATTTATTTTTCATCAACGAATTTGCTTAAATGGGTCATAAAAGAGGAGATTATTTTCGGATATGCCCATATACATATACATAGGAGTGAGATTGAAAAAATCTTAACACATGTTTTACCTAATAATTTTTTTTGGGTGTAAAATTTAAAAATTTCTTCCATCTAGTTATCTTTGAAAAAAATGTCAGTTATTATTTTTAATGACGAACATGTTGACTTGTTGTGAGTTTGATCAAAATCAGTGAAGAAAAAGAAGTACGTCTTAAAATTATTAAAAATTTTCAAAAAAATCCAAATTGGTCTTACAAAAAATTGGCCAAAGAATTGAAGGTCTGCCGTCAAACTATTTCCAATGTTATTAAACAGTTTCAGGAGAATTTGACCATCGATAGGAAACCTGGTTCGGGAAGAAAACAAGGACCACATGATATTGGGAAAGCCAAGAAAATTGAAAGCATATTGAAAAGATCTCCAAAAACATCTGCTAGAAAAGCTGCCCGTTAGCCTAGTGTTCTGACTATTTGCTGCGAAAAGTTAAAGCCAATGCAGGTTTAAAAACATACAAAGTCCAAAAAGTTCCAGACAGGAATGCTGCAAAAAATGTAGGTGCCAAAAGTAGGGCTCGAAAATTTAAATCGAATTTCATACAAAAATATTCATGTTGTATAACGGACGCAGTTTCCGGGTCAAAATTTTTATGTTGGTGATGCTCGAGGAAATGTCGAAGAACAATTTAGAATCCAAAAGCAGACAAAATTTCTTAAAATATTCCTGGTATGGCAAGCTGTATGTATATATATGCGGCAAAAGAAGCAAGTCATTTGTTAAAGTGGGCTCTATAAATACCGAAATATGCATCAAAGAATGTTTGAAAAAAAAGATTTCTTCCTTTCATAAGAGAGCACAATGTGTCCACATATTTTACCCCGATTTGGCATCATGTCGTTACGGCAAAAAAGCTCTAGAGTGGTACCAAAGTAATGACATAGTTTTTGTACCCAGAGAGGCCAATCCTCCAAATTGTCCGGAGCTAAGACCAGTGAAGAGATACCGAAGATTTTAAAAGGAGATGGGCAAACTGTTCCAAAAAGGTGTCTGAAACAACTATCAAATCTCTAATGAAAGGCTTACCAAAAAAGGTCCACGAGTACATAAATAGTGGTTAGAACTATAAAAGTTATATTTTTCTGTAATTCGTAAAATATTATCAATTAAATAAAAAAATAAAAATGCTATATCTATAGATTAGAGGGCCTAAATGTAAAGTAAACTCTTATTATGTGATTTTTAGTAAGCCAAAGACACTCGCTCACACATTCATTCAATCAATCACAAGAGCGCACAACTAACGCCGCCAACAACAACAAATTTAAGTTTATGATGTAGACAGAAATATGGATATGGTGCAGTTTATTATGCTACAGTGTCATTTCTAGTGCAATTTGTGCATTATTTTTTTTTTTGAGTGCATTATTTTACATATGGGTCACGGAGGATTTTCATTGAAAAAATTTTTTGAGCCGAATAATTTTTTGTCCCATTCTTTAACTCAAAATAAAGGACACGTATTTTTTCTTTTCGTCAGGATATACACATTTCTCAAGTTATGAATTTTTAAATTTTTCAGGTTCAAAGAAAGTTCCTCTTTATACTTGCTAATATGCAAAAGAAATATTTAATTAACAATGTATCAAACCATGATGAAATGTATGCTTTTTTCTCAGCTTTCGAATGAAGGACATTACAAATCGATCCAAGTAATTGTTTATAAAAAAAATTACAGCTTCCTAAACAAATTAATTTTTTTCAAGTTTGGGACTGTTTTTTTCGATTTTTTTGCGGGAAAATGTTTTCTTAACACTTTTGCAGATACCCTCAAAATTTCAGAATGGATCGTCAAGAATTGTGGCTGCAATGAATTTTTAAACATGTGCGTTCGCGCTGGGAAATGCGCGCGCTCGCTCAGGTTCGCGTCAAGCGTGTTCATTCCTGTCGCGTTTGTCTGGTTTCCTGCAAAATAATAATTTTGAGTCAAAGAATGGGAAAAAAAATTATTTGGGTCAAAAACTTTTTGAATGAGAATCCTCCGTGGAATGACCCATATGTATTACATATAACAAATTTAATCAATTTTATTTTTATATCATGGATATACGTATACACACATAATATTTATAAATGACTTTTTAGGGTGTGTCAATTCAATTTTCACTTTTAAGCCTTTTTTATTGCTGAAATTTTTTTTAATAATCGATATTGCTTGTAAAATTTATAAATCGGTCAATACATTTCTCTAACGAAGAATGATTACAAATTGAGAATGGACGGAACTAATCTGCTGTCATATTTCCCAACATTTCATTTTTTTATTTACTTCTTAGCGAGAACGTATATATACATATGACCCAGGCTTTATAGGTTTTCCACTTCGAGTTAAAGCTTTTCCACATAGTGATCTTTTTTTCTCAAATCAAATTAAACATATTCCAAATCAAAATAAAACTTTTTCCAAATCAAATTATACTTTTTCCAAATCAATTGACCAACCCTCTCCACATTTTGGAATGCTTTTGGTAGACACAATTTCCATCCATATACCAAGTTTCATAACGATAACTGAGGTAATTTTATTTGGAAAAAGAGTGGAAAACCTGTAGCTACCCTGCAGTTAAATTTGGATCTAGTCCCAAAGAGTGACTAGTTCGGCAACTGTTCAATAAGGTACTAGCGTTGTTCTAGTTACCACGTAGTGCACAGATCGTCAGTTGACAGAAAAAATACAAAGTTTTCATGTTTTTCTTTGTCTTTGTTTGCTCTTTTATTAACTGAGAAGTGCCGCTGATTGAGATAATGTAGTATAGTGAGAAAGTAATATGTACGAACAGTCACGTTTTTTGGTGTTCCGTTTTTTTAATAAATTTTCATGGAAATATGTTACTTTAAAGTAAAAAAAATGTTTTGATATCAAAACCGACGCACTGTTTCACATCTACATATATTGGATTATCTGAAATTGTGTTAATTTATTGATTATTTGAAAAAAATTGTAAATTTTTCATTCGCCATTTAAATTGCGCATCAGCTAATCCGTCAGTGTTCGCTCATTCTTCTTCTAATTACATCTCTCAATTTTAAGATACTCGTTCGCTCAATTTTTAGATACTCGAAATCGAGTCTCGAAGCTCTCAAAATTTTCAACTGTCCCTCGACTGGTGAATAGGTAATGCAGAGGGAGACAATTGTCTCTCGGCTAGCGAAAAGGTAATGCAGAGGGAGACAATTGACGATTCGTAGGACATCAACATTGAAAAATCGTCAGTCCATTATATGAAAATTCGTTAGTTGTGGAACTAGTACTAGTCCTGTTTGGAAGTAGTCAAAGACTAGTCATGCACTAGTCCGATTAACTGCAGGGTACTGAAGGCTTAGGGATATTTCTAACAAAGCTTAATTTGAATTGGAAAAATTTTGATTTTATTTGAAAAAAGTTTTTACTTGGAGTGAAAACCTGCATCAATTTCTTTACACTTAGTTAGGAATGCGGCTTATATGCGTATTAGAGCTGGGGTCGGGCCGTATTTCTTTGACGACAGGCTCGGGCCTTGAAATCGATTTTTTTTAAAAAAAACTTCACAGTTTTCGGCATATTTTTACGAGTATTGAAAATTTTTTTTTTTTTTTAAAAAGCACTTCAATTCGTCGTTTTATTTATGTTACTTAGATTGTCACTTGCCTGCTGAGTAATGACTAAAACTTGGCAACATAGTTGTATAGCCGCCACCGCCAGCGCTAATGCTGACGCCACCGCCGCTGCTCGGTTGCAGCAATATTAGTGAATTGTTGTGATCGTGGTGCTGTTGCTCATTATTCGTTAATTGTGTATTGTTGCTGCTACTGTTGCTGTTGTTGTTTGTATTGTTTCTGTTAACAACAGATGCTGCTTCTGTTGTTGCTGCTGTTGTTGCTGCTGTCGCATTCGTTGCATATTGTTGTTGCTCAGTCACGCCTGCTGCATTGGACTTTTCTAAGCTGCTGCTATCCACTTCGTTGCTACCGTTGCTATTGCTGCCGGCGCTGCCGCTACCACCACCATTACTTGCAACAATTGTAAGCGGCATGGCGGTAGCAGCAGCAGCGGCTGCAGCGGCGGCAGAAGCAATAGACGCTGAGGTAAATGTATGCGGACTAACAGCATTGGTCAGGTGCGTAATAGTAGCGAAACCATGACCATTTTCGATGACTATTTGTTGTTGTTGGGCACAGAGGCATAAATGTGTTACAGTGAAGGAGAGATAAGCCAAAAATAGGGGAGTGTTTAGTTGAGAAAAAAAAAAAAAATTATAAAAAAACTTAAATAGCAGATTCTTTAATCCAAACCTAAAAATTGCAACAAGGTGGTTAACATTGCAAAACTTAAAGAAATTCATAGGGTTTTCGGCATTGTACAGTTCATTATTTCAGAAATCTGTTTGAATGTTCTAGACGAGAAAATTCAAAAACGATTTCAATATTTGTGAAACCATTTAAGTCTACTTTAAGGTGGTATGTACAAACCAATGTTCGGTATTATATGCGCAAAAAATGCATGCCTATAACTATTCAAGACTATTTTGAATGAAAATCCGAAGACAATTAAGAAAAATTTCGTTTGAAGTCATCGGAAATATTATAGTATACTTTAAGGCATGCAAATTTCAATCCCCATTTACTACTTAATTTCAAATTTTATCAAGTTTTAAAGTTAGTAGGGCATAACACAGGCACACAAAATAAAAAATATGGAATGAACTTTTGACTAAACATACTTACAAATGTAATCTTGTGTACTTGTTGACGCTGAATCCGCATCCGCAGAGCTATTTTTTCCGCCTTATGATGCTATCGGATAACCATAATCTTTCTTATAAAGCTGCAGGGCCGTGCACAAGGGGTACCTTTTGGGGATTCGAACAGTAAAAATTTTTCACTCGCAATAATGAAAAATACTCGGGAAATTAATCCAGGAAAATTTGAATTTTGCTGCGAAATAACCACCAGAATTATCTTTATTTATGCATGAATTATAAAGTGGGACAAGTCCATTGTAAAGTCGTGTGCGCATAAAAAGTAATCAAGGTTCAAACGTCTCTAAAATCAGTTTTTTTTTTTTTTGCAAAAGTTACATAAAGTACGAAAAGGTATACATACGGCTAGCCAAAAGTATACTCCATATTTTTTATTGCGTGTTATAGAAAAAATGCTTAACGCTGAATAAAAATATAAATATTATTGCATATAAAATGTACACCGAATTTTCACTCATTAACACACTTCACACATCATTAAGAACCAAGTCGCAATAGTTATTTTTGGAGGGGAGGGGGTGTTCGGGACGTGCAGATTTTTGCTGTTTGTGAGAGTTTATTTAAAGTATTTTTTTTTTGCTTACCTGAATGATATGGCGACATATCTTGCTCCAATAGACTACTGCTTAATTTCATGTCTTGCATACTTATGGGCGCCAAAGGAGTTAGGGAAGAAGCAGCTAAGTTTTTTTTTGGCGTTTATTTTTTTAATAAAGGTTGCGGCAATTTTTTTTAACAAATCATGCGCGAAAACGATGCAAAAATCAAAACATAGAATGAAATGAAAGAATAAAAAAAAATAAATAAAAAAAATTAAAATCATAAAAAATTTTCACGTAAAATCAAAGTCGATAAAAATTTTCACAAAAATAACGTGGCCATTTCATTTACCTGTCTATACTTTTTGTACCAAATTGCTTATATGAAAGCCCTATGTAACGCTGGGGCGCGAAATATACCGATGTTAATATACGTAATTTTTCTTTCATGACAGTATATTTGTACTAAAGAAGAAACTCGTATACTTATTTTTTTTCATTTTTTAAAGAAAAACATGGTTTTCCTTAGTACAGTATTAAGATTATGAACAAAAATTGATCACAGAAGCACAAAAAATTTCTTAAATTTTGTGTTGATACTAGCCGTGTTTCTTTTGACGTGTATATACAATTGTGTTAATTTTCAAATTAAGATAACTCATGAATCATGAATGAGTTATGGTCATCTGAAAATTAATACAATTGTATATACGCGTCAAATAAATCATGCATACCCAACAAACAATCTTATAACCTTTTCAATTTTGACGCTTGGAAAAAGTTAATTTCCAAATGTTTTCATAACGTTTGGAAAATATTTTTTTTTTTATTCATTAATACGAACTTTTTGAATATTCATTTAAATTTGTGAAAAATCATTTAATTATTTTTTTTATTATTTTTAAAATTGATTTTCAATGTTAAAATCAACAATATGAAAAATGTTTATTTTCAAAAGTTTCAATAATCATTTTTCAAACATTCGAATTAATTTTTATTTTATTTTTTCAATGAGTTATTGAGCTAAGTAAAACACAAGGCATTTGAATCATAACTGGCACGTTTAGGTCAGTTGATAAGATTGTCGACTCATAATTTGGAAGTCAAAGGTTCGATTCTCAGTAAACATATTTTTTTTTTTTTTTTAGTTAAATATAAAAATGTTTGGAAAATGTTGTTTAATGAACTTAATAAATACTAACAAAATGTTAATTGAAAAGTTTAAAAAACAATTTAAAAATATTGAATAAAAAAATTTGGAAAATATTGTATAAAAACATTTCACAAGCTTGCTATGAAACGTCCAGTTTCCATTATAAAATGATTAAAATTCAAGAATTTCCAAACATTTAGCAAGTTAATTTCCAAACGAAATGTTTTCTTCAATAAGCGTGTAATAATTTATTTTCCAAACGCTTTTGTTTGTTGGGTATTGTTTTTTTTTTCTATGATTCAATTGTTTCTTTTGTTATATTTGAAGAGAGAGAGAGTATAAAATGTGATAATTAAGAGTAATGTAGAAAATTTACATAGAATATGACGTTGAGAGAGTATTTTCCATATGAAAATCGGCACCGTAGCACAGTGTGAGATTTTGCCAATCTAGGACGACAAAATGAAAAAAAAAATAACAATGTGCTTGAAAATCCATCATATTTTGTAATTTGTTAGAAAAGCATAAAAGAGAATAAAAGATCATTGGCATGATAACAGCTATCAAACACGTACTATTGAACAGCATGCAAAAACAAATTTTCAAGCTTGCATCGATAACAAAACTTTGAGCGATCAAATTGAAGTTGTGCGCGTTTGTTTTTTGGCAAAAAGTTTTTTGCGTTAAAGGTCAATACTTTCACTAAAAATTTTTGCTATATACAACCCTACATTTGCACTTAAGTATTTAGTCAAATTATTTTATAATCAGCTAAAAGGTAAGACAAACTTCAAAAATCTTGAATCTCTCATAGACTATAACTTACAAGTTGGGCGTGGTTCGGCTATGACAAAGCACACAGGATGAGCATACATATTCATAGAATAGACTTAAAAAATACAATCTTGCCCATTTTTTGCCCAACGGCTACTTTTTTTACGGTGCCGTGACATAGTCCCCACGGACATAATCCCCATTCACGAAATGGGGATTATGTCCGAAACACTTGCGGACATAGTCCCCATTTCTAAAATGGGGATTATGTCCGCAAGTGTTTCGGACATAATCCCCAGGAAAAAACGGACATAGTCCCCATAACGATATTTTGTTATTGACAGCAGAAGCAGCTCAGGATTTACAACTCCCAAAAATTCCAATACCGTTTCCGCGGCTGCCTTCAGCCGCTGATCAGTCTATAACACAGTGCGACAAATAATTATAATTATCCAGCTGAAAATTGCAACTTTTTGCCTCAAATTGGATTTTGGGCGATTTTTCGATTTTTCATATGGCTATATCTCGGTAACGAGCCGAAAATATTGTTTGATGACTTCAGCAATGTTGTAGCTATTGAAGAAAAAAAATTCCGAACAAACTTAACCGAAAAAAATTCATCTAGTGCCTTAAAATCGCAAAAATTACCATAAAATCCTTATATGAGCCAACTTTGCAAAACGCTCTGGCAGAATTACTTGTTTCGGCGAGTACTTTCGACCCTTATAACGGATTTTAGTTCACCGTCAATGACTTGAAAAATGTTGCACTGTGTAATATATCCAACACCTAGTTTGCTAGCCACAGTAATTTTTCATAAGAGTAGGGGTAAGTGACCGGCCTGCGGCCGCAGCTCAGGATTTAAAACTCCCAAAAATCTAACACTGGCTTAGCGGCGGCCTTCGGCCGCGTATCAGTCTATAACATCCAACACTATATAAATTTTTTAAATGGATTATTGCAAAAATTTTGTTCAATCTTAATTAAATTTTTCGGACATAGCCCCGTAAATGGGGATTATGGCCGTTGGGATTATGTCCGGTAACCTTTTTTTACAATGACTGAAGTGTTATAATGAACAATTGCACTGAAAAAAAAAAAAAAAAAAATATGTTATCTTTTTTTAAACACTCCCATTTTTTGACAGTAGTATTCAGTTACCACTGAAATGATAAATACAAATTTCCAAGTTGATATCTTCATTACAACCAATTTTTTTAAATTTTTTCTTACAAAAAAAGGCACATTTGTATGGGAGGTGCAAGTAGATTTTGTCCGATTTTTTTCATCTCTGAACCAAACCTCCGCATAAAGAATTAAACTCAATATCTATGAAACTACGGTTAAAATTGATTTTTGACGTCCTAGATTAGCAAAATCTCAAACTGTGCGTAGGGTGGTTAGCTACTATCGCACAGTGGTCCGAGAGGCTAACCTAGATGGAATAAAGTCATAACTCCAGTTTGGAAGCAGCTAGAAGCTTGAAATTTTCAACGATGAAATATATTATAGAAAGAGTACTTCATAATAAAAATGGGCGGTATTCGTCTAGTGGGCGTGGCGCAACTTCTACATGGTAGTAGGTAGAGACCCGAGTTTTTAGAGTTTTACTTTATTATGGAAACAGTACTTTACACCAAAATGAACGGTGTACGTCAAGTGGGCGTGGCACATGCGTTCTTCGTTTCCCTGAATTGAAGTTTAGTACAAAAAAAAAACATCTTTCCTCGCTTCTTGTTAAATTACCCATTATAAAGCTTTTTCCGTGTAATAGGTGTGTAACCTAAAAATGCAATAAAAATTTAAAAGGCACATAGTGGCAGCTAATTTTTTCTTCATTATTTACATGACAATTCATAGATAAAAGAAACATAAACAGTTTTGCATTATCGATCATTATGGGTAGTTAAAAGTTTAACTAAACTTTGGGCTACACGAAAAAGTTGTACAAAAACATTACACTTTTTACATTAATTTTTTCCCCACAAAAAATATTTTAATTGAACACATATTTACAGTAAGATTAATTCATACCTGACATAATTCATGAAAAAAATTATAATTTAAAAAAGTTTTCTAGTTCACTCACACGAACTCTTCAAAGATGCTGCTAAAAATAGACTGTGGTCTTATAATAACTGCATCAATGCAATTGCTCATGTTTCGATCAACATAGCAAAAAAAATAATGCGTAAATGCAAACAAACAATATACCTTTAGGAACTGCAGTCAATTCTCAATCAACAAGCAAAAAAATTTCATGCTTGATCTAGATTGACCTTTCGGACCATTGTGTATCGGGGACAATCTACATATTACTTATTGGTGTGTGTAGAAACTTCTAGAAGGTTGCTGCTATGGTATGAGTATCAGAGTGGACATTGCAGCTTAAAATATGTCCCCTCCAATAAAAAAGTACACTACTAAACAAAGCTTTCTAAAATTATGCGATATTTCTTCTACGAAACTCCTGAAAGGCCTGTTTTCAAGCTTCAGCTAGTTCCACAGTTTTTACTTATAGTGTATAGATTGGGTCGCAAAAAACATGCTAAGAAGGAAGTAAGACATTCATGTGTTTTCATTACAGAAATCGGTCAATAGGTCATTAAAGATGAAAAACCGCGGAGTGTTATTAAATTAGAGGGTGGAAATCGGAGTTTCGAGAAATGCACCCTTTACGGTTTTTTCAAAATATCTAGCGAACGAAGCAAAATTTTGATATTTTTTTTAGTAAATATTTTGTAGACAATTAAATTTGCCATCGAAATAGCTTATTCAAAATATTTAAAAAAAATTTCTTATACCAAAAATTTTGAAACAAAAAAGAAAAAGGAAAAAAAAAACCATTTCTAGTATTTTTTTACTCTTTTGCCTTTAACTTTATTTGGGTAAGAGATACTTAGGTATAGGCATTGTTGGATATAAAAAAGAAAATCAAATATCATTTAAAATGGTTTATTTAAAAATTTCTTATCTCAAAAATTGACCGAAATATGGCTACTCGAAATACATTTGAATTTTTTTCAGAATTTTTTAAAACTTTTAAAAATTTTTTTTTTGACCAATTTTTTAAAAATTATAAAATGTCGCCAAAAATTCTGAAAAAAATCATACTTATTTTGTGAACGATGCTAAGTATTTTTTTCGTATGATGCTTTAGTTTCCAGTAAAAACCATTTTTCCGACCGCGTAAACAAAATTTTCACGTTCGAGTATCTTTATTTCGGTCAATTTTCAACATAAGAAATGTTTTTAATAAGGCAAATTTTTCTCATATTTTTTTTATGTTCAGCTATGTCTTTACCTATCTCTGACCCAAAAAAAGTTTTAGGAAAAAGAGTAAAAAAAAAACAGAAGAATTTGTTTATTTTTTTTTTTTTTTTGTTGTTTCAATATTTTTGGTGTAAGAAGTTTTTTATAAATTTTTTGAATAAGCTATTTCAATGGAAAATTTAATTCTCTACAAAAAGTTTTCTAAAAATTTGCTTCGTTCGCTAGATATTTTGAATAAACTGTAAAGGGTGTTTTGCCCCCCCTCCCTCTCCGATTTCCACCCTCTAATTTAATGGCACTACGCTGTTTTTTAATCTTTAAATGACCAACTGACCGATTTCTGTAATAAAAACCCGTGAACGTCTTACTTCCTTTTGAAATGACCTAATCAATAAACTATTATTATTTTTGTTTTTGTTTCGACTTACCTAATGAGGCTCCAATCGGTGGCGTGTACAGCGTACTTTGCGTTTGTGAAATTGTTGCAATGCCATCATACAGCAAGGATGCATCACTGCCAGCATTGCCAGCCGCTGCTGCAGCAAAGCCATTATGTGTATCGTAGTAGCTGCCGGCGCCAGCGCCAGTTCCTCCACCACTCACACCATTCGCGCTGCTTCCTACGACGGAACTGCCAAGATCTGATAAAAGCTTGTGTTCATCTTTGATGCACCATTTGCCGGACCAAATCTAAAAAAAAAAATTTTTTTTTGAGTTTGAAAGTCATGCGCCCTTTTATAAACGGCTTGATTCAGAGAAATGCCCAAAAATACTTTGATACTTGATATGCGGACTAATGCTCTAACCTTATGCCGATCTGTACGACCTTAAACTTACTATTCATACTATACTATTATTGGCTCCCGGAAATGACGCCAGAAAATTTATTTGAAAATAAACCCAAACAAAATTCTGCCGTTATTTCCATATTGTTTTGAAAATAAAGGCAAAAACTTTTGAAGCATTTTTGTCCAAAAATAATGGCTTTATTTCCAAAAATTTAAATAATGTGGTTTACAAAAACGAAATACGCCATAGGAAATAACGCCGGCGTTTGGCTTTATTTCCAAAAATTAATGGCAACGTTTTTTCAGGAAGCCATTGTTTTCCCTGCCAAGCCCTGTCATATGCATTATGAATAGCAGCTTAAAGTGAATATATTTGAGTAATCAAAAGTTAAGTACTTACATTTGAGTAAATTTGTTCACCGTTATAAGTAAGACGTTGTCTTTTGATCTCCTCCAGATCTGGATGGACGTTTATGTCTCGATTTTCATCCGAAATGAGTATAACTGGAAATGATATATTGTATTAAGGTTTTTTTTTGGATTAATTACAGTGCAACAAATTGAGTGCAAACCAATCTGAACTTGATCTCAATAACTTTTATTTAACTAATTCAGGTTAGCTGATTCCGAATCTGGTAATCAAAAAATTTGAATTAGATATTCTTCGATAAAATTTGGTACCAATCAAAAAAAGCGGCAAATAGTATCATAAATTATCTTATTCCGAATCCGGCAATCGTTTTTTCCTATCACGTTTGAAATCCGAGTTATCCTCGGTTTAAAGTGCAGAAAACGCTATTTTCAGACATATGGCGTTCATCCAGAAAGTAGTGTAGTGCACTAATCTTCTTCTTTAAGCCATAACTTTAACTTTTCCAATTGGATCATAACTTTCCGAGATATAATCCATTAAAGTAAAGGTATACAAATTTAGTAAAGTCCTTTACGGGGACTTGCGATACATTTACTTTAAAGGATGATATCTCGGAAACTAATGATCCAATTGAAAAAATTAAGGTTATGATTTCTAGATTCTTCAGGGTTATTTCATGCCGCTGACAAAAGTGAACTACACTACTTCCTGGATGTGCGCTAGAACTCTGCACTTTAAATCAAGGGATAACTCGGATCTCAGACGTGATAAGAAAAAACGGTTGCCGGATTCGGAATAAGTTAATTTTTAATACTATTTGCCGTTTTTTTTATTGTTATCAAATTTTATCGATTTTTTAATACCGTTAAAAGTATATCTAATTCAAAGTTTTTGGTTGTATTGAATTGTGGGATTTTTTTTTTTTTTTTTTTTTTTTTTTTTTTTTGATGTGACAAAACTATGAGTGATCTAGATTTGTAACAAAATACCACATTACGTTCACACATCCTGTCACAATTGTTTGCTGTACAGTGTACACCCCCATTAATCGTATTAAAACAATATTTATTATAAATAAACAAAATGCAGCCTTTAAATAGAAAATTTTTTTGTTATCTAATTTTTAACAATTATAACAATATGCAACCAATGACAAGAAGTGGAAGGAAAAAAGGCTTAGACACGTGTCATTTAAGTGCATTTCTGAATTATCGAAATATCCTGCGCCTGTTAAGAACAAAACATAGCACATTTAAACTTTCATAAGCAAACAGAACAATAGCAAGCCGCAGCCAACGACAACAACTACAATGATATTTTAAGGACATACGCACATTTAAAATTGACCTTTATCATGATAATAAGAAAGCTTAGCATTCAAAAAGAGTGTTGACATCAACATTAAATTTTATTAATCGAATCTGAATATGACGTGGTCAGGTAGAAGTTCCTTTTGTGTCTTTTTATAGCAATGAATTAAATTTTTCAAGTTAATAAAACACAATGTTCCATTGCAAAAAGAAAAATGACGTCTGAAGAAACTTACCCTAAAAATTTTAAACTTTTCAACTGTCCAAAAAATTTGCATCAGAAACCTTATAAGACAACCTATGTATGCATTTAACTGTCCGTATTGGCATGTCAGAAGTACTCTATTTCATTAAATACGGCTTGTTTGACTTGGTTTTACGTCGATGTCGTCCCACTGCAGGTTTTTTTATGAAAGTTTTTATTAAAATCAATCAATGAGCAAATCGATTTTCAGGGTCGAAATTCAGCTATCAAATGGTCTTCACATTATTTATGTATCAAAAACAAAAATGGTATTTTTGAAAACTCTATTAATGATACATCACAAAGACAAAAAGCTGACTGACACTGGACTTCATGTTTTTTTTTTTCGTTTCACATTTGTCATTGCACAAGGGATGATAAATGAGCTTTTCTATTTTGTACCGAATAGCAAAGAAATGACTAAAACTGTCCAATAAGTACCAAAATTATTTAATACATTTGTGGTCAAATATTGACAATTGGGCGATTCTAGTGATCTTAAAAAATTTCTCTTTACCTTAGTGTAAACATTTAATTTTGAAAATTCTTGACTAAAAAGTATAGGAAGCCGTCGGCTATAAATCTCGTAACGCTCAAAGTGGGGGGGGGGGGCTGCGGATGGCGTCTGGAGGTTAAGCAAGAATAAGTTAAGATTGGATGTAGTGAAAATCTTACGATTTCTTACGTGGGGGAGAGAGATCCAAAAATATGCTTTAAACATCTTGCGTAATTAATGGAGGTGAAAAAAGCAAAAAACAGCGGTTTTTCACGTTTTAAAGTTAGAATAATTCAAAGAAGAAAAAATATATCGGTATAATTTAAGCTGAGTTTCGAAGCAAATAGCTGGGACTTCAAGTTTTATTATCAGGTTTTATGGCGAAAGATTTCCTTGTTTCCTTGTTCTCGAAAAATAAATTTTTAAAAAAGAGGTTAAAAAAAGTTAAGATATCTCAAAAATCATAAGGGATACAGCAATTTTGAGATCGGTCTGTGTGATCTGTGTCGTTGTTAATATTGAAAAATTTGCAATTAATTTTACCTGTCTTAATGGCAAAATATTAAAATAATAACTTTGTGCACATTTACACACAAATACCTTTCTAATGGTGTATAATTCAAAGTCGTGCTCCATTTCTAAAATAGTAAAAAAGGTAGGACAAATTTTTATCTTTCGTATTAATATATAGATTTGTGAGCACATGTTTATACAAGAATATCAAAAGCGACCAAATAGAATTGGTTATTTTCACCAATAGAACGAAAGTTCGCAAGGAAATTTAAAAAAAAATTTAAGGAAATTTTACCAAAAAAGCGGTCATGATCATAATAATATAACAACTCAAAGTTCAAAATTCATTACCCGTCTAAAAAAATGACAAAACTAGTGCAACTATAACGAGCCTTAACCGCCAAAAAGACTCATCCGACAAAAAACCAAATTTTACAGTAGAAGCTTTTTTGAATTTTCTTTGCAAATATTGTAGTGCAAAAGTCACAATTGCTTTCGCTATAACTTCGTAATGGTAATTTTTACAGTTTTGAAATTTGAAGAGAAGATGCGTATGGGCGCGACTTATCGATTTCTTTCAAAAAACGGAAATCTGAAATCGTGTCGGTTAAGTCTCTTTAGCAGTTAGGGCTCGATATGTATGTACTCTCCTGGAAACCGTTGAACGAAGTTTGCCATTATGTTTTTTAGTAGGATCTAAGAATAAGACCAAAAGTCACATGGAAAATGTCGTTGGAGAAGAAAAACCCAGAATCGGAAAAGTCGTGAAGTCAAAGTTTTCGCACGGGTACACATTCAATACGAACGATTAATTTTGGCATTATTAAATTATTGTTAAAAAGGTACAGTAGGTCCAAGCCAAAGTCGTACACCAAGCCAACTATTTTTCAATGCCCCAAAACTAAGTACGCAAAAATAATTTAAGAAATTTGAAGTACATTTTTAAATAGCCTATTAATCCTTCAATTTTAACAAAAAACCAAACTTTAAATTTTCCGTTATTTTTGAAAATAAATAAAAAGTAACAGAAATCAAGCATATTCAGTACCAAAGCCAAAGTCGTACACCTTAACAAAATTTTAATTTTTACATGAGTTCAGTAATTAGTGTACATTATTTTGTTTTTATTTGTCATGTTTAGTCCTTTTGGCATCCTTTGAATTAGTTTTTCACAATAGCTCGGATAAATTTTTTTCCCATTATCCATGAATACACTTTTCAGTTCAGTTTTTGAACAAATATTGTGCTGGCGAACTTTTGCGTCCAGATAATTCCACAAGATTTTAATAGCATTTATATCTGGACCCTGTGCCAGTGTTACGAATACATTGGGTCAGTTGTATTGAATCCATGATCTCATATTATTAGATATATGTTTAAAATTGTTATCTTATTAAAAGTGCCTATTACTACATTGACCAAGATTATCCTTATATTGCAATAAATTTAGTCTTAAAATGTTCAAATACATCTTATGATCCTTACTACTATCAACAAAATGGAGTATTTCAGGCCCAGCTGCTGAAAAGGAGCCCCAAACCATTAGTGAACTACCGTCATGTTTTACATATGGTTTAAGGTTTTTAGATCAAGGTGCTTCAGTTGGTTTTCTCCATATATATGGTCTGCCGTCTGATTCAAAAGTATTAATCTTACTTTCATTCAAGAAGAGGACATTTTTCCATATGAAAAAATCTTTATGGCAGTGAGTTTTAACAAACAGCAACCGAGCTTCTTGATGCTTCTTCTTTATTAAAGAAAAACGTTAGACCAAATGTAAAACATGAAGGTGGTTCATTAATGGTTTGGGGCTTTTTTCAGCAGCTGGGTCTAGAATACTCCATTTTTTTGATGGAAGTAAGGATCATAAGATTTATTTGAACATTTTAAGACTAAATTTATTGCAATATAAGGATAATCTTGGTCAATGTAATAATAGATACTTTTAATAAGATAACGTTTTTAAACATATTTCTTATAATATGGGATCATGGATTCAATACAACTAACCCAATGTATTCGTAACACTGGCGCAGGGTACAGATATAATTGCTATTAAAATCTTGTGGAATTATCTAGACGCAAAATTTCGCCAGCACAATATTTGTTCAAAAACTGAACTGAAAAGGGTATTCATGGATAATGGGAAAAAATTTATCCGAGTTATTGTGAAAAACTAATTCAAAGGATGCCAAAAGGACTAAACATGACAAATAAAAACAAAATAATGTACACTAATTACTGAACTCATGTAAAAATTAACATTTTGTTAAGGTGTACGACTTTGGCTTTGGTACTGAATATGCTTGATTTCTGTTACTTTTTATTTATTTTCAAAAATAACGGAAAATTTCAAGTTTGGTTTTTTGTTAAAATTGAAGGATTAAATAGGCTATTTAAAAATATACTTCAAATTTCTTAAATTATTTTTGCGTACTTAGTTTTGGGGCATTGAAAAATAGCTGGCTTGGTGTACGACTTTGGCTTGGACCTACTATATTCATAATTTTTATTTTTTGGTTTTGAAATGGATAACATAAATTGGCACGATGCACAGTGGGAGGATTTGTATGGAACGGCGGTCATATATAGTAATAATAAAGCTAGGCTCTTAAAATTTGGTACAGATGTTTTTTACATAAAAGTAATAAAAATCTGTTAATATGAACAAAATCCGCCTACGGACACGCCTTCCTCCCGTACAAAGCTAGGGCGTGGTCGAATTTTTTTCCCAAATGGGTATCAATTTCTATTAACTTGACCCTGCTGATTTTAAAAATGTTTCAAGTTCTGAGCTATCTTTTATAGTTTTCATGTTATGGGAAAATTACGAAAATCAACTTTATAAAAACTAGATTTTGTTTGTTTGTGTATTTATCCCTTTTTGACTCCGAAACTGACTAACCGTTTTTAAAGAAGTTGTTATTTTGTGTAAGTACAAAAAAGGCTAAGTTATGGGAAAAAAGTGGGCGGTGCTACTCCCCTCAAAAAAATTAACTACACACAAAAAAATATTGAACATAATATTTATGAACGGCATTCATACACCGAAATTCATTGATTTTCAAATCAAAATTTTTCATTAAAATTTTTTGATTTTAAGAACGATTCATTAATCGTAAGTACATGAGTTCATAAATATTTTTCTATGAGGAATTTTTTTATGAATTTCCGTTCTTAAATTTTAAGAATTTTTTCGTACGTATAACAACGTTTCATAAATCTACAGATACAAATTTTATGCATATTTACATAAAATTAAACAAAACGTTCATAAATTTTAAGTAAAAGTGTCATCAATTTGAATTATTATTTTTAGGTTGTATTTCATATTCCTCTTTTGGTTCTAGACTGGTTTATGCTAAATTTGAAATAAAGTATTGTTGAAAGTTCCTTCCTATGTGGCTCACACCATCATGCTATGAGTGTGTCTGCATTCTCCTGGAACCTCTAGGCATAGAAGCATTCTATGGTAAGTATTTATTTTCCCAAGAGGAAAAAAAGCGCCTTAAAAAGCGTTCTTTAGAATGCAGCGCTTACTTTCCTTAAGTCACACTACTCCATTTCAATATTGTATGTCCTATGCTTTGGAGATTAAGCATTCTCCTAATAAAAAAAAAAAATAATAAAAAAAATAACTTTCACCCGCATTGGGGTTCGAACCCGGAAACCAAAGCGTAGAGAAATATTACTAGCTCCTTATCACATACGCTACCGACTCCTCTGACGTTTTTGTGTAAAATTTGTATTTTAAAAATTTAATTGAATTTTTTTATTTTCAAAATAAAAAAATAATTTATGAATTTCGTTCTTAGATTTTATGAACGAGTTCTTACGTTTTAAAAATAATTCATAAAAAAAATGTACGAATTTTGTTCTTAGATTTTAAGAAAATTTCTTACATTTTATGAATAATTCATAAGCGAACGTATGCTTTGTTTAACGTATGATTGAAAATACTTATAGTCAATGAATGCTGTTCTCGGCTCATATTCGATGAATTTTTTCGTTTGGAATAATAAATTTTTCATTAATATTATGTCCCTTTTTTTTTGTGTGTAGTCATATCTCCGAAACTCTTTGACACAGATAAATGAGATTTCGTAAGTATGTAAAAATCATGAGGAAAATAATGTTTACTGAAAAAATGGGAGGCGCCACGCCCTCAAAAAAATAAATTCATTATTTCTCTAACAATATTTGACGCATTTAGATATGATTGGGTACATATGCTAAGACAATTAGAACAAATAAATCTCACTAGAAATGTGGGCGGTGCCATGCCCCTCCGAATGCTGATTCATCATATTTCAGAAACTGCTTCACGCAGATAGACTAAATCTGGTACATATGCAAAGCGCATTTGGAAAAATAATTTTCAATGAAAATATGGGTAGTGCCACGCCCTACGAAAGTAAAATTTGTCATATTACTGACGCTACACGACGCAAATTATAAGATTTGGTAAAACGCTTCGCTATGGTATGTCCAAGTAAAGAGATGGCATTTTCCAAGGGGCTTAAAAGGGAGAATATACCCCTTATACCTTTCATTAAAAAAAGCATCTTCCGAATTTGACCAGACTGTAAGCTTAAAATTGATAAATCTATTGTAAAACGTTGAAGAATATAAAGAAATAAAAATATTTAATTTGTTTTCTCAAAAATTGCAACTTATACATAAATCCGGATGTATCGTAAAGGGCAAATAATTTTAATACCCATTTCTTGGGCTTATTTTGGAGATACTGTTTCATATAGTGTCCAACTTTTGTGCTACACATCTGCTCATCTATCGATAAACGTGACTCCATGGGGATAGATAGGGTTGCGTAAAAATTCGCCTCACACGAGTATTATCTGACGATTGGCGTAAAATAATTTAAATCCAAAGCACTTTAAAATTTTACCTATTTATTATGTTCACGATCTGCCACTGTGCGATGGTAAGGCCTTGTTTCAAATAACATTTGTAAGCTTAGCGGTAAATATAAGAATGAGATAATTGAAATGTATGAGTGTAGTAATTTTTGTCTAGTTTTAGCGAACTTTGCGCACTTAATGCTCGTTAAGCCCATGGTTGGTAAGGACGACGATACAATGCCACTTTGAAGGCCAGATTGCTACACATAATGACATTATTATTATTGCTGCTTTGTTTTTTTTTTTTTTTTTTTGTTATTTATTGTTGTTGTTGTGCACACTTATGCCGACAACATGTTTATAAGCGACAACATAGAGCGGAAATCCATCCATAAATCATATAAGGGAGCATAGAGTAAAAAACAAAAAAAGAAGCGCAAAAGTCCAGTATGTTTTTATTACCAGAAATTTAGATGGGGTGTGGTGTGGGATGCATAAAGAATGAGTATGTATTACTCATAAGTATCAGCTTTTTGTAGATAGAATACTCATAGATTGCAAAAAACGGATAAAAAGAAATATACACGAATTAAATGTCATCCTGTCGTCCATCATTTGCATTATCATCGTCTTATTATCTTTTAATCTCCCTGTAATGCCATATGTGAAATTTTGGGGCATTATTTTCTTGTTAAAATTTTTACAAAATATTAAAAAAAAATGGTTCTACAAAAAATGAGTAAATTATTTCACTCTAAAGATTTTAATTTAGAGCCACTTCGTCAGTAATGATGAGCAAACCAAGACCAAGATCAATACCATAGCAGTCTTGGTCTTGACACATTGGACATTGAATCTTGGTTTTGATATTGAAAAAAGTTCTAGAGATTGTTAAATATTCCAAACCTTATTTTTACAAAGCAGTTGGTTTTTTAAGGCGCCAAATTTCGAATTGGGAAATGATTTTATGGTTGAAAGGGGCGTGTCACACCAATTAACTATAAATCTGCAGCAAATGAGCCTTTCGTTTACAGGTTTTCATTCCATCATTGCCTTTACTGCATTTTTACTTTAGAAAAATCAAACTCCATCCCTGTGGATGTCATTTTGTGCTCTTCCGGAGTATAGAAACTTTTCGCCGTCAGGTAGTACATATTCGCCGGCACCGTTCCATCTACACTTGCTTAATCCAAATATTTCAAGGTTAAATTTCTGGAATTCACTTACCAAGAGCCGATACGTGTTCGAGTTTTGATCGTAAGGATTTTAAAATTTTGCGGAACCATATTGCTTCCAAAAAGCTTACCTTTTCGTGGATCTTCAGTTTAAGTTTGAAATGTTGACAAAGTAGAGTAGAACGGGGTAATGTCGTGCAGGGGGTAATGTCGTGCACTGGCTGTTTTAGCCCAAAGAATTGAATGATTTACCAACTGTTTGTAAGGTAGGGACCTGCGGACCTACTGAGCTTATGCATATAATACTAGCAATTTTCACCAGTTCGTCTCTACAGAGTAACCTTTTTTTCAAAACGCACGCTTTCGGGACGATAAAAGTGTTTTTTCATCGGGTCAGAAAAATAATTTTCCTTGCGGGAAAATATACCAGGTAAGTGTTTTCTAAAACGAAATATCCTGCCAAAGAAAAGAAGTATTTGGTTTTCGAAAAAATTTTGGGCTTCACCGAGTTATCGAAGTTGACCTTTAAAACGACCATTGGGGTAATGTCGTGCACATTCACTTACACAAACACAATTTCTCGCTACACAAATGTTGTTACACATGGATGTAACCAATGAAATTATCTTTCGATCGGATGCTTACTCGTTGCATTCGCTTGAGATTTACTGCTTTACGAGCATGTCAAAGTTGAGTGCACGACATTGCCCCGTTCTACTCTACACAACATATTATGTACTTCACACTTGTATAATAATGAATAAATACATGATAATGCTAAATCTCCTCTAATAGAACCACTACCTATGTATCATTTCTCACACATTTTGGTACCTTTACTACACTCGGAAAACAATGCACGACATTACCCCACAAATTTTGAGGGGGGTAATGTCGTTCACATTTTTTTTTTCTTCACTTACACAAGCACAATTTCTCGCTACACAAATGTTGTTACACATGGATGTAACCAACGAAATTATCTTTCGATTGGATGCTTATTCGTCGCATTCGCTTGAGATGTACGGCTTTACGAGCTTGTCAAAGTTGAGTGCACGTCATTGCCCCGTTCTACTCTACCTACTGTCGTGTTCTTAACATTTATTCGAAAATTTTTGAATCTTTCGCGGACCAGCAACAAAACGCGGCGATCCGAGGACCACAGATTGAAAGCCCAACCATGCCCACCGTTAGAAAGTTTATACAATTGGCAAAAGTTTGCCATAGAAAAGTTTTCTCTAAAAAACTTTTTTATAAAACATGTCAGAAAATTTGTTTTTCCCCTATAACTCCTCTGCGGTACATTTTAGATCCCCCACCAGGCACAATTTTTTGTTTGTCTAGGCCTCCTCTATCACCTCCCAGAAGCTTCGTAAGCTTAAAGTTTACACCCTGTGTGTAATATTTTTCTTTTCTTTTTTTTAATTTTAACCCGTTAGTTTTTTGACAATTTATTTGACAACAAAAATGTTTATTTATTTTGTGTCTTCTCGCAGCATGATTTACTTCATTACCCAAAAATCGTCATCTTTTGCATATCAGCAAGCGTGAAATCTATCTGCGGCCACAAAATTATGAAAATTTTAGTAAACACCACGGCACAGCTTAATCTGTACCACTTGCAGTCACTCAGTCACTATTGGCATAAACAGAATTGCTTACTCTGAGTGGTAGTCGGTCGCAAGGCAAAGATTGTAATCGCTGTCGCTTGTCACTGCCAATAAAATTGTAATCACATTTAACCATATTATGATAATGTTGCTAAAGTACTCTTTCAACTCGCAAATGGGCGAATTAGTGTTGTAAGAAATTGTATATGGTTTTGATACAAAATGAGTACGATTTTTTCTTCTATAATTCAGCTCTTTTTTTATAATGAAAAATCAGAAATAATTTACCATTTGACAGGTTTTCAAATTTAAAAGATTTTTAAAGGATTTTCGACTCGAAAGTTTTTTAATAAAAGAATGTTCTACATACAATGGCTTTGATTAAATGACCATAAACAGGTTTTGCAAACGCAATGCTCAACTACTCTTATTTAAACAGAATTGACTCAGAGCAAGAATAATCCAGTTTTTGTTGAGTAACAAAATTTCCAAAACTAAGTAGTTATGGCCATTAGACCGGTCCAAATTTGTGTGAAACCAAAAATTTGATTGGAATTGCGCTCCTATGGCACCAAAATGTTCTCTTTGATGCAAATAAGCACTACGTTAAATTTCGTCGATTTCAGAGAATATCACGGCGTGCCTGTACCCGTTTTAAATCGAACGTAGAAGTACATCAAATTTTTTTACAGATTCTGTTTATTGATCGTTCAAATGATGTATAAAAAAATTTTCACTCGTGGCTTCTCGACTAAATTTTGAGATAATCCCTTTTCCAATTGGGACATTTTCCCATACAAAAAAAAAAAAAAAATTTTTAAACTACATTAAACAAAAACCAAAATAATTACATTCGGTGTATTTTGCGATGATGAACGCGAATCTGACCTCGGAATTGCTCTATCGCGTATAGTTTATGAGATATTCTAACCTAAAAACCAAAAAAAATCGTTTTTTGCCATTTTTTGAAGCTATATAACTATGTAACATATCATTTATTCGTTAAATGTGGTTTAAGTACTTGGAAGCCCTGATCTTTTCCTTTAAATTATGTTTATAACTTCATGCTTCTAAGAAATAGCTTGGACCGAAATATTGCCTAAACGGGTTTTTTGGACTTTTGTGTCTTTTTAGGTTAGGATATCTTTGAGGAAAAAAAAGATATCAACATAATTTAAAATAAAATACAATTTTTTTTGAACATTTTGAAGCCCATACAATTTCCTTTGATCCTGTTTTTTTTTCTAGAATTATGTTTATTGGTTAAAAAGTTAGAGCCTTTTAATGTTAGTCACTTTAACAGTTTTTTGATACTTTTTTTGATCTTTGCGACCCCGTATTTTGGGAACCACTTTGGTTTGGAATTCAAAATTTTGCATGAGTATTAAGTATTGTAGTTTGATGATACTCAACAACTACATATACCAACTTTCATTAAGTTCGAAGATGGTGAGGGTTCACTCTTTGGTTGGTTTGATATGGATCCTCCCTATAACTTCAAAAAATGGCAAAAAACTACTTTTTTTGGTTTTTAGGTTTGAATATCTCAAAAACTATACACGATAGAGCAATTCTGAGGTCAGATACGCGTTTAGCATCACAAAACACATCGAATGTGGTTATTTTGATTTATGTTTAATGTAGTTTAAAAAAATTTTTTTTTTGTATGGGAAAATGCCCCAATTAGAAACGGGATTATCTCAAAATTTTGTCGAGAATCACGAGTGAAAATTTTTGTATACATCATTTGAACGATAAGTCATCGGAATCTGTAAAAAAATTTGATGTGCTACAATACGACGTTCGTTTAAAACGGGTTAAGGCACGCCGTGATATTTAATGCATCCCAAAACATTTTAAGAGCCGAAAAAAGGTCCTGAATATGAAAAAAATTTGTGTTTTAAAATTAAATATGTTTATTTTTTTATATGGATTTTGAGACGCTTAGCTCTAATCTGCAAATTATTTCTCCATATGTTCAGTAATTTTGAAGACATTGGCCGTTCTATTTCGTATTCCACCTTGAATAGACAACATCTTCAAAACTACAGAACTTACAGAAAAATATATTGCAGATTCGGATTTAGCAGCTCATAATCCATGTAAAAGTTTAACAGTTTGAATTTTAGAACAAAAAAATTTTCCATATACAGGACCACTTTTCAGTTTTTAAAATGGTTTGGGATACATCAAATGTTCTCTGAAATGGACCAAATTTTACGTAGTGCTTATTTACATCAAAGAGAACATTTTGGTGTCAAAGGAGCGTATTACACAAAAGTATTTTTTTACGGTATGTTTATAAGACTTTTTTCATACTAAACTGGCCGCCAAAGTCAAAAAATAGGAAAAAAATTGAAGATATCAATTTTAAATGTCCAAAACTTTGCAAAATCCTTTTAAACCTTATAAACCAAATACACCCTTAGAAAGCTCATACAATAAGCAAAAAGTTTTCCGTAAAAAAGTTTTCTCTAAAACGTTAGAAAATCCAAGAATTTTTTTTTTGAACAACAAGCCCGGATAACAGTTTTTCCCTATAACTCCTCAGGGTTACATTTAAGACGCCCAGGTGGAATTTTTTTGTTAGTCTATCTAAAAGGTAATCGGATTTTTATTAATCGGTTTTCCATTTCGTGACGTGAACTTTTTACAACGCTCGAACCCTAATGTGCGAGTGAGTATATTGTACATATATAAAGATAGGGTAGTGCGTGTATCTTAAATTGTATGCTTTTTTGTGATTCCTTTTTATTATTTTTACAAGTGATTTTATCACTTTTTATTATTTTTATTCACTTGGTGCTCTTAGGTCTCCTGTCTTACCGTTATTTCATTGGGGTTGTTATCGTATCTGTTGCGCCTGTACAGGCATAGACCAGTCAATTGAGAAATAACCAAGCATCTGTTATTCTGATGCTATCAGCACATTTTTACAAGTGGCAACAATGACAGTAATGTCAGATTAAAAACAAAACAAAAAAAAAACCAGTAGGATTGTCGTCTCAGGGCCTGAATTTTTGCGAAAGGGAACGAATTTTCCCTAAGGACAGATGAATCTAATCACTTTAGACTGAAAATGACACAAAACGCAACTCATCGCAACGGGCGAAAACCCTATAAGGAAAAGCTTATTGATGTTTGTGGTTGCTTATGTTCAGATACAGATACGAGTGCGAATCCAATGGTTTCTGTTTTAAGGATGGGTAAAGGCTGTTGCCAGCTGAATTGTTTTGTTTGTTTGTTGGCCATATGACTTGCAAGTGAGTGAGTTAATGTCAAAGTGGGCGTAGTGTTTCGTTATTTCAATTATGTTATTAGCACAGATGTGTTTTGCCCGTAAGTATATGAAGTTCGAATTAGGGTGCTCTATAAATTTAAAGCATTATAATACATGCAAAAAAAGAAATAAAAATAGAGAGCTCACAAGCAATTCGCACAAAATTTCACACGTAAACGGCGATAGGCTCAACTTTATAAAAATGTTTGGCCTCCAAGGAACTTCTCGATGAAAATGAAAATTGTAAGTTATAGGTTATGGGTCAATCTTTGCATAATCGATTAAGATTTGGGTTGACATCTCCGATTTTTATGAAAATTGGTGAAAAGTTAGTATTTGATATACGTATAACTGTGGTAAAACGATTTTTCGAAATTCCGAAAAAATCCAAGATGGCGGCCATATGAAGTCCGATCTATAATTTGGATACTCACATGTTTGAAAATTCATAACTCCTCGGTTTTTATCCAATTTTAATGAAATTATCAGGGTTAGTGCAAAAAAATATGAGCTTTTGAAAAAAATTACACTAAAAAAAAAAAAAATAATTGTAGGTGGAAAAAAACTTTTTTTTTTTTTTTAAATCCAATTTGGGGCTTGGTGCACCCTTTTTTCCAAAATATTTTTATTTAAAAGTAAATTTGATTATATTTATTTACCGACCCTCAAAGTTGTGGTTATGAATTTTTTAATTTGTTTAATGTTGTGTTTATCATGAGTCGTTGGTAAGTCGTTGCAAATCTGCTGCCACATAGGCCTATGTGAATCACTGCTAACGGTGTTATCATACGATTTTTGCAAAAGTGTTTAATCATTATTTCATTGCAACACCCTGTAGATACCATGTTTTTTTTCTGTACATCAGAAATGATTTATGTCAATTTGACATAATAGTTCATGAGCAAAATCAGCGATGCTTTCAATTGTGTCTCAATCAAATATTAGCAAGCGACAATTGGTCCAGCTGCCAAAAATAATGGCAATGCGAAGGAAGTATGTATATGAAAATACTTAGGGTATTCCTTAAAACTTGTAAGTGCCTCGAAAATCTCGTAACCTAGAAAATTTTAGAGCCTCGTAAGAAAACTGTCAAAATCGTATGGGATGTAGTTTACGCGTGCCTCTTAGTTCTTCGAAGCAAATTTAACTTGTAAGCAGCCTCGAAAAACTACGCCTGAAATGGTGCGGAAAGTGAAGGCTCGACTTGAACGAACTCCACGTCGTAGTGGTAATCAAATGGCAAAAGGACTGAAAATATCCCAGCGAAGCGTCAGACGCATATTGCAAAATGAGCTCAAGGTAAAGCCTTACAAGATCCAAAAGGCACATGATCTTACACCAAAGCAAAAAAAATTAGACTCGAAAGAGGAAAGGAGTTGTTACGCTTGCACGAACGTGGCCAATTTCCTAATAATGTGTTCTCTGATGAGCAAAATTTCCCGATTGAGCAGTCCATTAACTCTCAAAATGATCGTGTTTACTTGACCGAACGCTCTTACGAACAGCCACCAGTAATTTCTCATCTCAAGTAATGGTAAGGGCAGCTGTGACCGCCGATGGACGCTCTCCAATCGTTTTTATCGAGTCTGGTGTCAAAGTGAATGCGACATATTACCGGGAAAATGTGTTGGAAGCTGATTTAGAGCAGTGGGCACGCAAACAGTCCGGTCGCAGACCATGGACGTTCCAACAAGACTCAGCACCATCTCATTAAGCTCGTGTGAACCAAGAATGGTTAAAAAACCACGTTTCACACTTCATTTCGTCCACACAATGGCTCTCAAATTCACCAGACGCAAATCCGATGGACTATTCCAACTGGGCTATCTTAGAGAGCAAGGTGAGGACTAAAAAATAAGTCAGTATGGATACGCTGAAGAAAGCCTTTTTACGGGAATGGGCAAAAATACCGGAAAATCACATTCTTGCAGCATGCAACTCGTTTTTTGACCGTTTGAAGGCCATAGTCAAGGGAAAAGGTGGCCTAACCTAAAGTAGCCGGATTCTAGTTTTTTTGATTATTTCCACACTTTTTTGTCATTTGAATGAATAAATAATAATTTCACACAAAAAGTTAAAATCATTTGATTAGGTAACAGTTCATGCGCCTAGCCCTGTATTTAAGGAAAAACCATTTTTTTTTTCGGACTCTAAATTCGATGCAGTTTTGTTTCTTATATCTCCGATCAACAAGTATAGTATATCGTTGTATTGGCTATATTTCATTCATAGAAGTCATTTACCTCAAATGTTTTTTCGACTAGTTGTACTCATTATCTCAGTTTCTCCCACCCTAAAGTGCCAAGGAATTGAAGCCTACAAAAAATTAAAAAAATTTGTCTCTACGAAGTTAACTCAAATTGTTGAAATTGAAGAAGTTATAACGAATGTAAGACCTCGGTACAGAATATGAAAAACAGGATATTTTTTGTTTTAACATTTGACATTTGATATGGCCACTGTATGACGCTAACAGAATACGTAGAAATATTTCATTAGATAGGCAAAGTCTCAGAACTTTAATTGGTGTCATTACGGGGCACTATTTTATAGGCAGACACGCTTCTAGATTGGGCCTTACCGACGTAGGAGATCTTTGTAGAAGTTGTAAAGATCCTGACGTCGAAGAGTCAGTTTTTTATTTCCTTTGTGAATGCCCAGCGTTGGCTAACCGACGTTATAAGGTGTTCGAAAGTCACTTCTTCGACTCTCTTGAAGATATAGATCAAAAGAGTCCCAAATCCATTTTGGAGTTTATAAAAATTTCTAAATGGTTCACATAGGTTAACAACGAAGTTATATATCGGGTATACAATGGGCCTAATCACGGCCTAAGTTATGATGGCAACTGCCATCTCCCGCGCTAACCTTACCTAACCTTGACATTTGAAACAGTATGCAAATAAATAAAAAAAGAATATTGCATAGTTTTAGGGGGCAATTATCGTCGTGAAACATCCTGTTTTTCATATTTTGTACTGAGGTCTTAGATCCGCTATAACTTCTTCAATTTCAACTGTTTGAGTAAACTTTGTAGGGATGAATTTTATGATTTTCTTTTAGGCTTCAATTCTATGAAATGTCTTTGGCACCTTAGGGTGGTAGAAACTGGGATAATGAGTACAACTAGTCGAAAAAAACATTTGAGCTAAATGACTTCTATGAATAAAATATAGCCCATGCTGCATCAAATTTAGAGGCCGGAAAAAAATATGTTTTTTTTCTTAAAATTCTTTCAATATTAACTTTCAAACTGGGGGCGGACATTCGAACTTTTTTTTTTTTTTTGTATGGGTTTCGATACTATCTAATTGGCACTCTTGAAAATAAGCTCGTAAACTTTACGAACTTATGCGTTTGCGAGTTTACAAGTTTTAAGGAATACCCTGATTATATTAATGAAATAATATGCACGTTAAAATAGTATTTTTAGAAGGGTTGCTGCTTGGTCTACCAATGCAAACTGTTTTGCATCAGACCTTTCTCTAGTTTCAGTAAATACCACTTGGATGGGAGCTGGAGAGCACATTACCTACACCAAAAAGGCAGAACAATTTTATACTCGGAAACAAGAATCTCCACAACAAGGGCGTGGTGAGTTTTCTCCTAAAAAACGAAGCAACACAATCAACAATCTGATCCAGAAAAATTGCGGCCGATGTAGAGTAAGCAAAACTAGTCATGGGGCATGGCCAAACTGCCACTTCTCTGTGATAACATAATTCGAAACTCGTGTTCAGTAAGCGCCTACTAGGTTAATTCGCGCAAGAAAGATTTTTATGGAAATATTTTAAGTTTAGAAATAGGGGTCTGCACAAGACGTCTTGTTTGCGTTTTAAGACATTTCGTTTCAAGATACGTTATATTTTGTACCCGTTTTTTATTTATCAAATGCTCTATTTCAGTGTCGTGTGTAAATGTCTTGACAGAACTAGAATTTGAAAGAAAATAAACAAATACTGTGCAAATTTGTCTTGTTTGATTTGTTTCAGTTATTTTAGTTGCATACTGTAGTAGTAGTGTACACTACTAAATGCTAATGGTGTGATTAGAGTAGTTTATCGCTCTCTTCTTGTGCCTCTTTTTTGTTTACTCTCTCTCTCTCTGTCGCAAAAATGTACAATTCTGCAAGTGTTACCATATCATAAATTTTATTGTGGTTTCTCTACTCGTACGTTATACAGTGACCTGAAGTATTTGTTTTTATAAAATAGAGTTCACTGATGTATTTTTTAGAACCAAGTTTATTTTTCACACTGATAAAACAAGACAATGTAAATAGTGTCAAAATAAAATCAGTGTACACGATGATTTGAATCTTGAATTTTTTGGATCAAATGCATCAGTTCAGTGTAAAATGTGGGTGTAAAAAAAAGTACACTTTATTTCAAGATGTCTTGTGCAGACCCCTATTTAGAAAAGGGATGAACTATAGCCAAAAATGTTTTGTATTTCTGCGTTGTCAAAGTTAAGTTTTCTTTTTTGTGTAACTTTAACTTTAGTATTCTTTAATTTTTTTCTTTTCCATTCCTTAATTTTTTTAAGTTTACTCTTTTATTTTATGAATGTTTTTTTGTTTTTATAACTTTGTTTTTTCTTTATTCTTCTTTGCTTTTTGTTTGCAAATTTACAGAAAAAAATGTATATCATACTCAGTCGAGCGAAACACATTTTTTTTTCGCTGGAATTTGCTGTGCGCTTTTTTCGGCTTAAATTTCTACATAAATATCCAGTGGAGCTTCCACCGCCACCAGCGCCCGTATGCGAAACTTGAAAGGCGCCCCTTTTTTTGAAGTCTTTAAATTTAACAAAAACTAAGCATATACGCATTCAAAAACTTTGAATTTTTTGTATTTGCTTATGTAAATGTATTTCTGATATAGCAAATCGAGGCCATATTTTAGCATTAAAAAATATTTTGAATTATATCGATCTTTTTTTCTCCGATGTATGCTAAACTAGTTGAAAAGGTGTAAGAACACGGTTTTTAGTTATTTCAGTTAACGATATTTCAGAGACAAAAAATATATCGATACATGAGATATGTATTAAAATCTAAAGCAAGGGCGTTGTTAATCCTTTGTATGACATTGCAAAAACTCTGTTTTGTAATGGCTTTAACTCGTAAAGTAGTAATCCAACCGAAAAATGTTATAAGAATGGTTTATTGAAAATAATTTTGGCTATCCAAATCCATTGACAAAAATCAATTTATGAAGTAAGTTTATTGACTGTTTTTTTGCTTGTATAGCACTGTGGATCAAAATTTGGTCACCAAAAGTTTACTCGGATCTGACAATGCGGGGTGAAAATATTGGCCAAAATAAAAGACCATTTGGCTCAGTTTGTTCAAATTGGCTCTAGTTTTCGAGAAAAGGCCGTTTGAATTTTGCACCTTGAATTATGTGGTTTTTCGATAAATCTCGTAAGTTAACTGAGTTTTATTGCATTTGGTGGTGGGGTTTTGTTCGTCTCATCCATATCTACTCTTTCATTACCAAATGAGTATTTTTGGATGCACTTTTGGCAAGTTAGAGCACAAAATTCCCAAAAAGGTGATATTTTTCGCCTTTTATGACATTCGGCTCAATAGAAATCACCCGAGTGGTGGATTTATGCCTTTTAACCTATAGCCATACTTATAGATCCATACGAACACTTTGATATAATATATGTGGCATATGGTCAAAAATTTCTCAAGTGAGCCACCTAAGAAATTAAACGTAAAAAAGACTTTAACAAAATGATGTTTTATAACATCAAAAAATCCACATTTTCGAAAATTTTCTGCAACTGTCCCGGGATGACTGCAATATAGGTTAAAAATCCGATTAGGTCCTATTATTTTTGTCCCCAAAATTTTCTTTGACACAACTACCACCTAAAAGCCACCTTTTTGGGGGCCCGCCTACAAAAACGCAAGAAAATTAGAATAAATATCGAAAAATAATTCTTAGCTTCCCCGGAGCATTCCATACACGGTGCTCTTAAACAGTCGATAGGTTTTTTGGCTATGTGGAGAAAATCTGTGAATGGGGTTTCATTTGTATTAGTTTAGTGGTCTGAAAAATGCAAGCCCCGAAACCGTAGCTGATCATCCCCGCGAAATATCGCAAAAATACATATCCCATATAAAAATAAAAAAAATCGAAAAAAAAACGCAACAAAAAAATATAAAAATAGTTATATTAAATGTATTTTGCAATGCTGAATCTCATACGGTTTTTGAGATATCTTACCCTATACAAGGAAAAAAAGCCGATGCTATGTTTTATTGCTGTGTTTTGGAGCTATATAACAGGACTTATATCCGTAAATTCTGATGCAGAAATGGAAAGCTCTAATTAATCTTCTAAACCTAATTCAAATAATGTCGATATCTTTATTTTTCTCGGAGATATCCTAACCTAAAAAGTTCAAAAAGTGCAAAAAACGTGTTTTGTCATTATTTCAGTCTACGATATTTCGGAGAAAAATTAAGCTATTGATATAATTTAAATGTGATTTTAAAGAAAAAGATTGGAGCTTTCAGGTAATGTATCGAATTTTGCGTATGAATGTTCTATATTCTAGTTATATAGCTTCAAAATTTAGCAAAAACGGTATTTTTTCCTTGTTTAGGCTAAGATATCTCAAAAACCGTATGAGATATAGCAATTTTAAGGTCGGATTCAGATTCAGCATTGCAAAATACATTAAATATAACTATTTTTATATTTTTTTGTCGCGATATTTCGCGGGGATGATCAGCTACGATTGCAGGGTTTGCATTTTTCAGACCACTAAACTAATACAAATGAAACCCCATTCACAGATTTTCTCCACATAGCCAAAAAACCTATCGACTGTTTAAGAGCACCGTGCATAGAAGAGTAAAACGTATGACCAGGTCCAATTACTTTTTCCGACATTTCCCCCAAGGCCATCTACCTCCTATCTGTCACCCTTCTGGAGGTCCCCCTACAAAATCCACATTTTTGAAAATTCGCTGTAACTATCCCGGGATAACCCCTAGATGGGATAGATGTATCACAAGATCTTATTAGGAAAACTTTGAAATGGTCATAATCTTTTAAAGGAAAATCATTCAAGACTACTTTATAGCTCATTTTGAAGACGAAAAGCAGTTATTTGCTATGCATTTAGTAGAAAAATCATGATATTGAACTTTAAGGTTAGAAAATCTCAAAAATCAGACGTAATAGAGCGATTTCGTGACTGCATTCGAACTCAGCACCGCCAAATGCATTCTCCTTTAACTCCTAGAAGGAACATAGGGATAAACAATGCATTGATAATAACAATTTTTGTTTAGGTTTGTTGTGCTTTTTTCAAATGTACCTCTTTTTTAAAAAAATTAACAGTTACGATTTTAGGATTCCAACATTTTAAAAGTACATCCATAAATGAAACACAAGCCATGCTCAAAACGCTGATCCACTTTTTTCATACTTTCACGCGTTGAGGCCCGCTGTGATTTACCCCCCATAGCCGACCCCCTGTATCCGTCACTGCTGGTAGGACACTTTGAAGAACAAGGAATATTTTCTTGAAGTTTTGGTACAATTTCCACAGAAATTAGACTCACCATGGTCATCGATGCGTTTTCTTTTGATGCTATTACCATTTGGATCAGTTGCGTGATGGATGCCAAGGATTCCGTTTATGCTGTAACCAGTTGTGCGATGCTCAACGCTGTTGTTGGTATTGTTATTATTGTTGTTACTACTGCTGTTGTTGCTTCCCGCACCGCCAGCTGTTGATGAGTTGAGAATATTTTGCTGCTGCTGCTGCTGTGAATGTAGTTGCGTTGTTGTCGTTGTTGTTGGTGCATGAGCAATAACTGACGTTGTGTTAGCATTGTTAATGTGGTTAGTGTTGTTGCTGTTGTTATTGTTGTTGTTACTACTGTTATTATTACTACTATTTTGTTGTTGTTGCTGACTAGCTGAGTTGTTGTTGCCTCCACCGCCACCTCCTCCCCCTCCGCCGCTACTTACAGTGTTGCCATTTGTTTGTTGCGTCTGCTGGTGATGCACGTGTTTTGCTTTTTCCGCAGCTTTGTTACGAACAATTCTAAAATTAAGGTAAAAAAAATAAAAGACGAGATTTAAATTTTACTATTAGTTTAATTACTAAAGTTAAATATTGTTTGTCGGAAAAAAGACAATTCACGGTAGAGCTCTTCCGAAAAAGCTCTTTTCAAAATTTATTCAAAAAAAAAAAGGTTTAAAAAAATTCCCAAAAATTTCACACTTATTCCTTGGACGATTCTAAGCATTTTATGCCCAGCACACTTTTTTCGTAAGATGCCTTCCTCTTGAGTAAACAAAGAGTTTTGCCTGCCGCGGGCGTTCAAAAGCCAAAAACTCTCATCTAGCGACCGAATCCCATCTTGAGTCATACATCATTTTAAAGCTTATAAATTATGCTTTAATTTAAAATGCTTTTAAAAAAATTTAAGGGGGGTTTTTTTTTAAAAAATTCAAAAGTATTTTTAAGTGTAAAAAATTTTGGCAAAAAATTTTTTTTCACTAAGTACTATTTTTTTGTAAAAAGAACACTTAAAAATGAATGGGACCAGTTACTTAGATATATCAATTTACAAATTTGGTGTAAGGTATAAATTTTAGAAAAAACACCTTTTTCATGAAAATGACTAAAAACGCCAACTTCAACACCCTGTATATTAACAACAAATCGTACTAGGACCAAATCCTCTCGGATTATTGTTCTTGCACACCGAATCTACTATATTGCCGAATTTGAGCGAAATCGGAGACTTAAAATGTTCAGCTGGTACGCTTGCAGAGGTTTTAAGTCAAACGGCGCACAAAGGGGTATTGTATACGCTTTTACGCATTTAATTGAAAAAAAAAATTTTTTTGATACCGGTTTAAAGATAATTAAATTTTGCGTCACAAACAATAAAAATTGTTGACCTAACATTACTAGTTAAAAAGTTATATGCGGTTGAAGATCAACTTTTTTTGCTTTCGTTCGCGCGCTGTGAAAAATTGGAATTTTTTGGCTTTTTTAGAGTACATTTTTATTAAAAAAAATTGTTTTTGTGGAAAAAGTTTTAATGGAACCTTCAACTTCAGGTAATTGTGGTTCTTACTACATAAAAGTTTTTTTGAGTTAATGTTTAAAAAATTTTGTTTTATATATATTAAATATGTGTTAAAAAATTAAGGTTTTTTATTATTCAAGTGGAGTTAAAGTATTTTAGGTTGTGAAAGGTTTTCATCTTGTTATAATTTTCTTTAACTATAGACTGTCCATAATAAGTGTTAAAAATTTGGTTGTGCGATGTTTTGCTCCTTCGGAATTATTAAACTTTTTGTAAGAGAACTCCAGTCGCTATAATCATAACAAGCAAGTGCAGCCACCAACAATGCAACAAAATGCTATGATTTTTTTTTTCCTTTTGTTTTGTTATTCTTCTTAAGCTGTCGATGTAGGCTGTATAAGTGACTTAAAAATACTAATTTTTTTGTAATGTATTCGTTCTTTAAATAAAACCCTTGTAATATTAACTACTTTTGAATATTATGTCCTAATTGATACTGCTCTTGAAATATGAATTACATATTGTTTTTAATATTAAAAAAAAAAAAAATAATAAGTAAATAAACTAAAAAATATATATTTAATGTAGCGTGTATTATTTGTCTTCAATGTGAAACCGTTTGGACCTTGCTGTAAAATCATTGTTGTATTTGTTTGCGTTTTATTTGACAATGGTTTGTTTTGACATTAATACTAGTGAAGTATAATTGTGTTAAATGGGTATTCGGGTATTTCACTGCAATTCGTCTTATATGAACATCAAATGTACTGTCTTTTTTAGGAACTGCTTCAAATACATTGTTTATATCTCGCCAAAACATGTATGATATAATGAAAACCTCTGGGCATTATGCTTTTAGCGATAAATTTCAATATTTAAAAGATGAAATGAAGCGTCGAATTCATCCTGCGGAGGGATATATGAAAGATTTTGATGAAATAATTAATCAGTTTATTAAAGGCTTTAAGTTGCGTTGGACAAGATCCCATAGAATTGAAGAACGATTTTTGGAATTAAATCGCGATTGGTTGGCTTCATCAATATCATTTTCTCTTTCTAACTCTAACAAACGTGGACGAAAGGAACTGTCCTTTGAAGATTCCTGTGAGGGAACTAAGAGAGCGAAATGCAAACAGTTAAGAGATTCAACTCCGTTATCAGCGTTAACGTATGCCACCAAAATGAGTTTGCGGGCTGAAGGCCATATTGAAGCATCAAAGTTGCTACATGAATTGACAACTTCACCTGAAAGAGCAACTGAATATAGGCAATTATATGAAAAACATAAAAATCCTACTAAAATTAGTAAAGAAGATGCTCTCGCCGTGCTTGTAGAAGCAAAGTTATCCCGCCATCAGTACAACATTATAAGAAGTGCTGCACCAGAAAAATTTCCCTGCTATAGCGTTGTACAGACAGCAAAAAAGGATTGTTATCCTTCAGTGGAATTTATAACAATTTCTGAAACTTTATGCGAAGTAAACTTGCAAGCTTTGCTGAACCTAACAATCCAGCGTTTGGTTACATTGCAAAAGCCAGTTATAGATGCTATTGAGGATAACGCATTATCTAGTTTATGTTTGTTTTCGAAGTGGGGTTTTGACGGAAGTTCGGGCAACAGCATATACAAACAAGCTTTTCACGGCCCGGATGCAAATGATGCATCGATATTTATTACTTCCATGGTTCCAATTAAATTAGTTTGTGGATCTAAAATTATTTGGCAAAATCCCCGACCTGCCTCAACAAGATTTTGTCGTCCATTTCTCATGGAGTTTATTAAAGAAACAACAGATGTGTCAAAAAAAGAAAAAAATAGGGTAGAAGCTGAAATAAGTGACCTCAGCAAATCTATTGTACAATGTGGAGACAGATTAATCGAGGTAAGTCACAAGCTTATGTTAACCATGGTGGATGGTAAGGTGTGCAACGCTCTCACTGAAACTACATCTACACAAAGGTGCTATCTATGTGAAGCTACGATTAAAGAATTCAATTCAATTGATCTTATGATTAAAAGAAAAGTAAAAGTTGAAAACCTGCAATTTGGTTTATCAACACTACACGGTTGGATACGATTGTTTGAGTGCTTGTTACATTTGGCTGATAAGCTACCAGTCAGAAAATGGCTGATAAGAGAGGAATCAGAGAAGCAGATTGTAACAGCAAACAAGTCGAGAATTCGAAATGAATTTAGGACACAACTAGGTTTAGTAATTGATAAACCAAAGCCAGGGTTTGGTAGTTCGAATGATGGCAATACTGCTCGACGTTTTTTTGAAAATGCAGAAACAACAGCATCAATAACCAAGATTGATGTAGAGCTAATCAAAAGAATGCATATTATTTTGATCGTTATTTCATGCGGACACGAAATAAATACAGAAAAATTTCGAGACTATGCGCTTGATACAGCAAGATATTTTGTACAAAAATACTCGTGGTATAATATGCCCACAACTGTGCATAAAATCTTAATTCATGGCCCTGAAATCATTAAATATGCTTTATTGCCGATTGGTCAACTTTCTGAAGAGGCACAAGAAGCAAGAAATAAGGACTTCAAATCTTTCAGAGAGCATTACTCAAGAAAAATAAGTAGAGAAAAAACCCTTGAGGATATTTTAAATAGGTTTTTAATAACTTCAGACCCAATTATTTCAAGCAAAAGGAAATTACCGCAAAAGAAGTTCCAAAAGTTGCCACAAATGGCTGTAAATTTGCTTGTAGCACCAACAAATGAAGATAACGCTGAAGATACTGAAGAATCCGATGAAGACAACTGCTGAAAGTAGTGATATCGGTTTTCTTGATACAAACGAAAAAACTTTAGCAAGCAGCATTCAATAAATGTGATTACTAAAAAAATAAAATTAAAAAAAAAATAAATTATGATATTTGTAGGCATGAAAAATTTGTTTTTGATTGAAAAAAAAAAAAAATCTACTAAAGAATGTCACCTAATTGTTGTTTTTTTCTTATTATGATGCATTGTAATTAAAAAAAAATTTAAAAGTTGCCTCCGTCTCCTAGTTGAATTGATAGCGTGTTTTGGGGGTCAATACCCCACTGTGCGGCGCACAGTGCGAAATTTTCAGAGTCTAGCGGAACTTAATTCATATCTCAGCACATATAGCAGTAATAGTATGAAACTTAATACTTGGATATATATTTAATTGGCAAAACACCATGCAAAAACTAAGGGGGATCAGACAAGGGGTTATTATACCCCCATATATAAGGAAATGCTTAAAACGTTGTATTTCTGCTCCCATACCAGATATCGCTATGAAACTTGATAGATATAACCATTTTCTTATCAAAACACCATAAAAAATGAAGGGGGTAACCAAAGGGGTATTTGCTGTTTCTTGCATTTTTATTCAGAAATGCTTCTAAATTTCGAGAGGATTCCCTCTATCTATTTTGTATATTATAAACTAGCGTACGAATAGTTACCTTAAAACTATAGAGAGTGTCAGATGTTACCGACTTACCGTTTTTATGTACCAATCTACATATAAACTAAAACAAATCGAAAAGCTTTCTATAGTCAAAAAGTATGAATGAATAAGTAATGCAAGTGTCAGGTGCATTTTGCAGGTGTTTCACAGAGTTATTCACCAAACTGAGTATGAGGTTTTTGAGGTCTGATATTAAGGTACCAAAATTACTAATAATCTGATGCGTTTTATGTATTTCAAAAATTTAATAAAGTTCCGCTAAACCTCCCAAAAAATTTAAAAAAATTCTCAGCTCACTTTTTTAACACACTCTTTCATATATTGGGCACAGTTCTCCAGAACGGGGCTTAGTTACAGGTTTGCGGAACCCCTGATTTTCTTTCCTTTATACAATACCTAATGGTGTTAGTAACAAAATTTAACAATTTTCAACAGACCTTGAAACTTTTAAACTTTTATTGAAAAAATCATGAAATGAAAGTTTTAGAAAACTTTTTTTGCATAAAAGTTTATTAAAACTTCGATGATTAAGTTTTGAAAAGCTTTTACTTGAAAAGATTTTTTAAAATTTTTATTTTTAAAGTTTTTTAAAACAGTTTTTAAAAACTTTTATCCACATCGATGGGTGCAATAAAATTTTTTGTAAAAAAAATGGGCTCTGGTCATTTCCAATATCTATTTTCAACCTTTTCCCATCGATTGGTGCAATAAAAAAAAACGTTTATAAAAAAAAATTTAAGAATAAAAGTTTTTAAAAACTTTAAGAATCTTTAAGTGTGTTACTTAATGACATTGATATATTGAAAATTGATTTTTTTAATTGAACTTTTAGTCATATTTTTGCAAAGATCGATTTACATATAAATCTATCAATGCATTTTCTAACACATAATTATGACAAATCAAGGAACGGATTAAAAACACGGCTATAGTGACATATGTTTCGTCTTTCGCTACAAACACTCATCAGACTATTTTTGTTGTAATTATAATTATATTTATTTCACTAAACTAATTATAATTGAAAAATTGCAAGTTTGAAAACTTTTTGTGTTTTTGGCCTGGGCGGGGAGTCATAATTATGTGTTAGAAAATGCATTGATAGATTTATATGTAAATCGATCTTTGCAAATATATGACTAAAAGTTCAATTAAAAAATCAGTTTTTAAAAACTTTTATTAAAAACCCATTACATAAAACCATTTTTATAAAAAAATTTTAAGAATAAAAGTTTTATAAAACCTTTTATATAAAAGAATTTTAAGAGTAAAAGTTTCTAAAAACTTTTAAAAATAAAAGTTTTAAAAAAATGTTATTTCAAAAAGTTTAAAGTTTTTTTAAACTTTTATCTTGGTGATTTAAAAGTTTTAAGTCTAAATAAATTTAAAAAAAACTTTTAAAAAGTTTATTTCAGGATCTGATTTTTAAATCGGAAATAGATGTTTCTGCCCTCAAAATAGTTCGAAAAAATGGTATTTTTGTAAAAACCCAAACAAATCATTTCGATGTATTTGTCAGTGCTGAATCTGAGTCCAGTCTAGGAATTGCGATATTACGTACGGTTTTCGAGATATTCTAACCCGAAAGTTCAAGAACATTATTTTAGAGGTTGAGTACAGGACGCACGAAATTGTTTTGCTCTTTTCTACTAAAAACATCGATTGGTGCTATTCTCCATCTTCAAAATAAGTGAAATTGTTTTTGCATAATTTTTCTTTAAAAAGTTATGACTATTTGAAAATGACTCCATGGATTGATCAATTGAGAATCTAAACACGATTTTTAACTTTCTGTATCATTCTAAAATGCTCATAACTTTTCATGGAAAAGCCATACAAGAACAATTGATACATTATTTTGAAGACGAAGAATAGTACTAAGCGATGCTTTTAGTAGAAAAGAGCAAAACACTTTCGTGCGCCTTCAATTAAACCTCAAAAATCGTGTTTTGGAACTTAAACGTTGGAATATCTCAAAAACCATACGCGACAAAGCAATTTTGGGAATGGATTCAAAACCGACAAATACATCGAGTTGACTATTTTTGTTTTAATTTTTTTACAAAAATAACGTTTTATGACCTATTTTCGATTTTAAAAATTGTTGAAAGTTGTTGCTTAGACCATAAGGTGTTGTATAAAAAAGAAATCCAGGGGTTCTGCAGACTTATAATTAAACACCGTCTAGGAGAACCGTGTGAGGGTTTTCGTGGAATTTCCAAAAACCATTTTAATTTAATCAGTCTAAAACATATATCTGTGGCAACAAGCGATAATAGCTTAAGTCGACTTGAGAAAAATGGATTTGAGCTCAATTTCCATTAGTTCTTTGTAAAATTAATCTCAAATTTTTTGGGCATTATTAAAACCTAAATAAGCACTAAATAAAGGCATACAAATAAAAGTGTAATTTTAACCAGAACTAATGGATAGGTATGTTAAGATGTAAAAAATGTTTTCGTGTAGCTTATAGTTTAGGAGATAACCAAATTTAAAAAGTTGTGCACAGTTTTTATATTGTATGTAAATGCTACGTATAAGTTCATATTAAAACATCTTACTTTCAAAATTGCGAATACTCTTTAACGAGGAATCATACAAAAAAAATTAAACTAGTAAGGATGTTACCTTTGGCCTGGCCAAACATTAAATACCCTACACAGCAGTATTTTGAAAGTTTTGCTTATATGGGAGGTGCCACGCCCTCTTGTCCAAATTCACCCAGTTTTTTCTCAGAGTTTGAATTTATAGTTTTTAGCATTTGAGTGAAATTTGGTTGGATTATCTTAAAAAATGTTTTCAGTATAGCGTTTTGAACCTTTTGCTTATATGTGAGGCGCCACGCCCTCTTATCCGAATTCACCCAGTTTTTTCTCAGAGTTTGAAATTATAGTTCTTAGCATTTGAGAAAAATTTAGTTTGATTATCTCAAAAAACGCTTCCAGTATAGCGTTTTGAAGTTTTTGCTTATATGGGAGGTGCCACGCCCTCTTGTCCGATTTCTCCTGGTTTTTGTTCAGAGCTTGCGCTTACAATTCGTAGTATTTATGTGTATTTTGGTTGCATTATCGTGAAAAAAACTCAAAAAGTTGCATTTTGAATATATTTTTTGTATGGGCGGTAGGCGTGTCCGTTGACCGATTTCGCTCATTTTCAATCCCCCGAGCTAACTTTGACGCCGAAGGCTGTGCACTAAATTTCATTGAATTATCTTGCTTAGTTTTCCCAAAAAGTGTATTTCCACACACAGCCAGCCAGACAGACGGACATGGCTATATCGACTCAGGAGGTGACGTTGATCAAGAATATATATACTTTTCTATATCTGCCACGCCTCCTTCTCTGCGTTAAAAACGGAAGGACAAAGTGAATATACCCTGGGTGTAGGGTATAAAAACCTTTCAAGAGATAATTGGATTCTGTATACACTGCATTAAATTTTTTTTCGAGCCACTCATGGTCTATAAGATATTCTTCAAAAACCGTTAAGGTTCGAAAATACTGGTTTTTGAAGGTTATCTCTGAAACGGTAAGTCATACGATAAAAAGCGATTGCATCAATTTGGTAGAGAATCAGAAGATCTACAAAAAATAAGCCATATGAGTACACATTGAAGTAACCGCTTAGAAGTTATTCAATAATTAAATAATTCAATAATCCAACAATTTTTGCCATTTAAAGGTTTTTTTAATTATCTTCTAAACGGTTACTTCAATGTGTACACATATGGCTTATGTTTTGTAGAATTTGTGATTCTCTATAAAATGGGTGCTATTACTTTTTATCGTATGACTTTCAGGAATATCCTTCAAAAACCAGTATTTTCGAAACTTTAACGGTTTTTAAGGAATATCTTTTAGACCATGAGTGGCTCGCAAAAAAATTTAATGCGGTGTATTCAGAATCCAATTATCTTTTGAAAGGTTTTTAAATTTTTTTTTGTACCACTCCTCGTTAAAGAGTATTCGCAATTTTAAAAGTAAGATGTTTTACTATGAACTTATGCGTAGCATTTACATAAAAAAACTGTGCACAACTTTTTAAACTATAAGCTACACGAAAACATTTTTTACATCTTTAGATAGGAAATTTCCTGTGTTACAAAATTGTGGAGAAAAAATTTTTCTGTAAAAAATTGCGTTAGCGAGATGTTTGCAAAAACTGATTTTAGCGACCTTTGAGCCTGAATAACTTTTTATGCGCACATTGGACTTCAATGGACTTTTTTCACTTTATTCCTCATGATTTAACAAAGACAATTCCGGTGAAAAAAATTCACTTGGAATTATTTCGCACAGCAGCTCTTTTCTCGTCTAATTTTCCTTGGCTATTTATTTTCTTGTTAAAAATATTTCTTAAATGAAGCGGCATTTTCCGTATAAATTTAATAGAGTGAGACAACCGGATGTTTTTGCTGTGAAATTGTTACAATCGATTAAAATTATCGACAGCGTTACCATATTGAAATCGCTCATTGCAGTACTAATCTCCTTTAATTTCATGCATTTATGTTGGAGTACATGCGGTTTGTGTTGCGTATTATACCCAACAAAGTTCGCAATTAGACTGTTAATGCGCATTTGAGCTGCCGTCTCGAAACTTTTTTTGAGATATTTACGGTTTTGTGTAAATGTGGTAGAACAAATGAAATTTAGTTCTTTTAACCACTTATTTACAAAATATTGGTTCGGTTTTTGGAAAATAGGTGCTTCTTATTATTTAGAATCGAACTGCAAACATAAGTCGAAAAAAATTGGTTTCAGGGTTGACTCGTTTTTGCATAGCAGTGTTCATTTTTATTTTTATGTCAAAATTTAAAAAAAAACCAATTACTGAAATTGAAAAAATTCAGATTTTGTTTATTTTTACGATGACAGAGGAAATAAAAGTAAATAAATTAATTATATTGTATTTCCTTACAATTATTTATTTAATTTCGAAAGAAACTGATGTGCGGAAGAAAAAGATTGTATACAGGACTTTTCCCCTTATCGTGACAGGAAGACTTGTATTATTGGTGTTTATTGCAAAGAAAAAATGCGCTATATCGAATGAACACATCTTTACATATTTTTGGGCGTTTCAAAAAGTTTTCGTCGTTTTTAAAATTGAAATCTCCTTCAATTTCCCTAAAAATCATATTTTATTGCAAAATAAATACTTTAATAGTGACATTTTTCATCATTTTGACAAATGACTAACTGGTTAAGCAACAGCTTTTCTCTAATATAAAGTTAAAGTGTACTTTAAGCGATAAAGTATGCTTTAAAGGGACTATGATTGACTTAAAGCATACTCTTTTTAAAAGCATACATTTAATAAGCCTTATTCCATAAGGCTGCTGTAAGCTTCAAAACGCTTACATCCTAGGACATGCAATGTTACAAAGAAATAATAGTTCTTATGGAGCGGAAGCGGTTATAGCTGAAAAAGAAGCACGTAAGAAAGCCTTTTAAAGTGCTTATTTTCTCCTTGGGTATGTACATTCCTATGGTTACCTCTATTGTTGCAATTGAATTTCAATGGTAGCGTTGCCAACTAAATGTAATGATATGCATGATTTATTTGCGGAATTTTATTTAACAAAGCTGCTACTTTCTGATTTATTCTGCTGCTCATATAAATGTTCGTTGTATATCTGTCTGTCTCTATTGCTATATACGACGACTAACACAATGTCATCATTATTTTTAGTCTTTCTGAATGTATGTATGTACCTCCTCTACTCACTCACTGCAGCAGTCAGCATATTTGTTTTTGTTGTTGTGATTTTTGCCTTTACTCAATGGTGTTTGTTGTTGTTGACGATTGTTAGATTGATCGATTGCCAGCTTGGTTTTTGAGGTCGTCCTCTCAACCATATGAAAAATCACACGCTGTGGCAACGCCACGATTGCCAACCAATATGACGACAATTTTTCGACAGTATCTTAGGTTATTTGTTTCAAATAGATAATTGTGAAATGAAAAAGAGTGTTTTATTTCTTTTCGTTTAGAAAAAGATATACAAAAATGTTTTCTAAAATACTTCCTTCATGTTCTCTATAATAGTGTAATATTCTACAGTATCCCAACAGAAAATTTCGATGCGCATCCCCAAGATGCAACAGCGATGCGCGTCCTTCTCGCATCTAAAGAGCTGATTTGCATACGCATATTTTCTGCGCTATAGGTAGGCAGCTTTATTTTTTTGTTTGTTTTTTTTTTTATTTTAAATATTTTTTACTGTCATCCAAAAAGTATTCAAAGAGCATTTCTGGTAGCGAGAACGAAGCGCTTCCTTCCAATGAAATGATACGAGAGAGATGCGCTTCACTGCTGCTTTAGAACGCTTCAGAAGCGCTATTGATGCGCTCCATTCCCCATTGGGATGCTATTCAAATATTCATTTTAATTTTCATTACCACAACGTGAGCATAAATAGTACAGTAAAATTTGCTTAAAAATCAATGGAAAAAATTGCTGCGGACTTGAAACTTGGCACTTCCGCAGCAATTTTATCCGCTTAGATATTTAATTTTACTGTACTAGAAACCGAAAGAAATAATTGCGTATCAGTCAATCATGTCCCTAACATCATTAGAAGATAACTTCCCTGTTTCCTGAAAGTGCGTCATATCCACGAAAATGGAGTTTTCTACTTTTTGAAGCAAGGATAACTCAGAATCCTGAGGTGATCACTTTTATCTATGGTAAATATTTTTATTTCTTATATAGTGCACAAAATATCTCAGATTAAAATTTTATTCTCTTTTTAGATAGATACACTCATTTTTTTAAATCAACCCTATTCCCTTTGGCGTTTTAATTGTCGTTTTTATAGTCGCCTTGTTTCTGAATTTGAAGTCTGGAAATATATTAAAATGACGAGGAGTGTTTGTCAAGGGATCAGGAACTCATATCATAACATTGATTACTTCGCTTTCCTAAACCCTCGATAGGCACTCCACGTCGTTCCTATATATTGAAATATATTAAAATATATTGGAACGACAAGGAGTGTTTATCGAGGGGTCAGGAAAATGATGATAAGTATGATTGTTTCATTTTCCTAGCCCTTCGATTAGAACCCTTGTCGATCCAAAATGTTTCCAAACTCCATATTTAGAAACGAGACCATGATAAAAGCTACGACAATTAATACGCCAACGGGAATAGCGTTGAATGTTTCTCCAGTCGAAGTCGTTCTATGTATAAATTTTCCATGTTTTTACAAAGAACCCCTCAAATGAACGAAGAAAACTGCTTAGTGTGTTTCTAAATTAAAAATTCTTCCGTGTACTTATTGCTTAACGCACTTCAAAAAACATAAGCAACCAACCACGATTCAGATAAGTCAACCACCCAAAAAGCAAACCAGCCCATTTATATGAGGCGCCACTCCACAAAATTACTTTGCCTAATACTGCCATTTTGGTTTGATTCAAAATACGTGGCAGCCGCACATATAACGTAATCTAAAACCGCGTCAATTTAAATGACGTATCATAAACCACGTGATTACCGCCAATACATTAAATGAATTACTCTGTGGTGCTGTGTGTATCTGCATATTTAGAAAAGACTGAAAGGAGCGCACACAGGCATACTGGAAAAATATAGCATGTAGTAAGTGAAGAGCAAAATCAATGTTGGTCTTGACTGTTGGTTTTGGTTTTTTTTTTCGAAACCATGACTAAGTGTCCAAGACCAAAACCAAGAGACCAAGAAACTATGAGACCAAAACACCAAAAGACCAAGAGACTAAGACACCAAAAGACCAAGAGACTAAGACACCAAAAGACCAAGAGACTAAGACACCAAAAGACCAAGAGACTAAGACAAAAACAATGACCAAGACTATCATGTTTTTCCATGACATACAAATTTTGTTCAGTGTACCACTCAACTTAAAAGAAATGCTTTTTATAGCATTAAAAATAACAAAATGGCGATGTCGCCCATCCACTGACTTAAGTGAATGAATAACATTTGCGTGAATTTGGTGGTGCTTGGATATCGTGTTAGATGGAAGCTTACTTACCTCACTTTTTTCTGCCCCCAACCATATTTTGTGTAGGTATGTAAGAATAAGGGTTTTTTGTGTTGCTTTTGGTGCCTTTACGCTTTCCAACAGACCAATTGCAAAGCCGGTAAAAACTAATGCTTCAAGTTTAATATGAAGTGAAATTTCAGCATATTTTATAAAGGTTTTTAGTTGTACTTTATGGGATTAAAAATCACATAAATCAATAAAAGATTTTTCACCCTTTACCGCGAAGTCAAATCTGGTAAAAGAACTGGACTGGCAGTCATAACTTTTATCTGTGTTCCAGGTCAAAGGAACATAGAAAAAATAAAGCGGGCGAATTAGCCAGCTTGTGTCCCTCTGAAGACGCTGAAGAGAGACACTTATCTTCACTTTCTTCAACTAGCCAACCCGAGCACAGAGTGAAACAGGCAACAAAAATTGCTGCAAAATTGGGTTTTAAAGAAGCGAAAACGAGAAAGAATTTAATAAAATACCCCGCGAACAAAATATGTTAGTACGAATTTTGGAACTTGATAGTCAAATATACGAAGGGTGGTCAAAAAGAAGTTATAACACGGTACGACACAGTTTTTTACACATGAATAAATCCAAAAAAATTCTTATAACAGAAAAAAAAAATACCCGTGTCTCGTCGTTTTTCTCCAACACGTCAAATTAAATCCACTGCACAAAAAAACAAAATAACGCATTCTTGTATCGATATATTTAACTATATGATCCTTTCATCTGAGGTGCATCATGTCTTGGGCAAACTTATACAGGACAGGTGAGGTTAGGTTAGCGTGGGAGATGGCAGTTGCCATCATAACGTAGGCCGCGATCAGGCCCATTGTATACCCGATATATAAATTCGTTGTTAACCTATGTGAACGATTTAGAAATTTTTATAAACTTCAAAATGGATTTGGGACTCTTCTGAGCGATATCTTCAAGAGAGTCGAAGAAGTGACTTTCGAACACTTTGCAACGTCGGTTAGCCAACGCTGGACATTCACAAAGGAAATGAAAAATGGACTCTTTGACGTCAGGATCTTCTACAAAGATCTCCTACGTCAGTAAGGCCCAATCATGAAGCGTGTCTGCCTATAAAATAGTTCCCTGTAATGACACCAATTAAAGTTCTGATACTTTGCCTATCAAATGAAATAATTCTATGTGTTCTGTTAGCGTCATACAGTGGCCATATCGCCCTCAACGTAAAACATGTAGTTAAGTGTGACCATCTAACATTTAGAGTCAATGTTGTCTTTTATCAATGCAAGTGGTTTCATAATATAGGTTTCAGAAATTTTGTCAGTTAAAGACCCTTTCCTACCAGGTTCATCAGCATTTTCATTACCAACGAAATTACTGTGTCCGGGAACCCAACATATTGTAAGATTGCATAGCTGCCCTACTTCACATAGAGATTTTCTGCTGCTAAGGACTAAGCGAGACTTAGTAATATTGGACCCAAGGGCCCTAATGGCTGCCTGGCTATCAACGTAAATAACAAATGTGTCACTACATTCATTAATTTTGGGTTTAATAATTTGGCAAGCAAAAGAATATCATCAGCATAAGCTACCACCTTGACCCCCTGTCGACTTATGATTCGAAGCAAATCATATACAACAAAATCTAAGAAGATTTTCATTGTGAATTTATAGTTATCAATTTTTTGCTTATTTATAAGATATATCATCTTGTAGCAAATTGTACCAAATAAATGAAATAGTGGGGATATAATGCAACCCTGTGGTGTACCCATCGATACCGATCTGGAAAGTGATAATCCTCCTAATTCAGACGAAATCTTTCTGTTCAGGAGCATGTTTTTAACAAAAAGTTGAACACATGTTTCTGTGCCAATGCGTATTAGCGCCGTAATAATAACACTAGGAAAAATATTGTAGAATGCTCCTTCTAACATATACACACCTCTCCCCACGTGTTTTAAATAAAAAGTGCTTGCACCCAAAATGTTCTTTCGGCAAAATGTGCAGAATGACTCTGAGATAAAGCATATATAGCCCTTTTTTCAAAATGAACCAGGACCGAAAAACCCATTTTTTAGCACGGGACTCTGTACTAAAACCAAAAAAAAAGTTTGGCTAAAACGGATACAAAAAAAGAGTATGCAGAAAGTTTTCTGCATATTCGTAGATAAAAAAACCGTAAATTGAAAAACCTTATCAAATATCGTTTAAGTAAAAACGCAATATCTCATGATTTTTTGAGTTTTTATTAAAAAATTTAATTTTTGCGTACAAAAAAAATAATGATCAATAAATAGAAACAAAAATAGTCAGCCCTAATGTAGTTTTTGCTGTTTAATCCGAATCTGGTCTTGAAATTGCTCTATCATTTCTGAATTTTGAGATATTCTAACCTGAAATTTTGGCATGTACCGTCTTTTCACCACTTTTGACGTTATATGACAGGACCAGGTAATTGTACATCATTAAACTTGATAGGGTTTTTAAAAGCACTATTCTTTTTCTTCAAAACTCACTTTAATTTATATCGCTATCTTTATGTTTCTCTGAAATATCGTAACCTAAAAAAAGTTCAAAAAATGCACGAAAGACGCCATTGCAATGCATTGGCAACATTGGATGATTTAAATAAAAAGTTGTTAAAAATGATTATGGTGTTTAAGAATGTTTCTGTAAAAAGTAATTATTAGCACTTGTAATTTACCATAATCATTTTAATAACTTTTTATATAAATCAACCAATGGCGTCTTTCGTGCATTTTTTGAACTTTTTTTAGGTTACGATATTTCGGAGAAAAATAAAGATATCGATATAAATTAAAGTGAGTTTTGAAGAAAAAGAATAGTGCTTTCAAAAACCTTATCAAGTTTTATGATGAACAATTACCTGCTCCTGTCATATAACGTCAAAAGTGGTGAAAAAACGGTACATGCCAAAATTTCAGGTTAGAATATCTCAAAATTCAGAAATGATAGAGCAATTTCAAGACCAGATTCGGATTAAGCATCAAAAAATACATTAGAACTGACTATTTTTGTTTCTATATATTGATCATTATAAATTGGTTTTTTAATTGAACTTTTAGTCATATAATTGCAAAGATCGATTTACATATAAATCTATCAATGCATTTTCTAACACATAATTATGACAAATCAAGGAACGCCACAAGACTCATCAGACTATTTTTGTTGTAATTATAATTATATTTATTTCACTAAATTAATTATAATTGAAAAATTGCAAGTTTGAAAACTTTTTGTGTTTTTGGCCTGGGCGGGAGTTGAACCAAGGAACTCGCGGTTGGTAGCAGAAGTCGTTACCACTGCACCAGCCTTGCCCGGCTGCGAAGCCGACTTTTGCCAGTTTTGTTTGTGTGTTAATACGTATTGATATATCATAATTGTTGTTTGTGTTATTTATTGATATTTGGTATAGTTGTTCCTTTGGAACAAATTGTGTCACTATAGCCGTGTTTTTAATCCGTTCCTTGATTTGTCATAATTATGTGTTAGCAAATGCATTGATAGATTTATATGTAAATCGATCTTTGCAATTATATGACTAAAAGTTCAATTAAAAAACCAATTTTCAATATACATATAAATGTCATTAAGTACCACACTTAAAAATTCTTATTGATTATTTTTTTAGTACGCAAAAATTAAATTTTTTAATAGAATTAAGTAAAAATGCAATATCTCGTAAACGATATTAGATAGAATTTTTCTGCATACTAATTTTTTGAATCCAATTTAGTCAAACTTTTTTTTGGTTTTAGCCCCGGGCTAAAAAATTGGTTTTTCGGCCCCGGTTTGAAAAAGTGCCGTTCACTTTGAAAAAAGAGCTATATATGTTTCATCATAGAGTCATTCTACACATTTTCCCGAAAAAAACATTTTGGGTGCAAGTAATTTTTATTTAAAACACGTGGGGAGAGGTGTGTATATCAATAAAAGTAGCAAGGGGAAATTTCTTTGTAAAAGAGTGATTTTTCATGTAAGGCCGTTTCCGTCGATTTCCCTTTCAAGTACGCATGCTGATCATTGCATAAACCATAAGAAACTGTTTGTTCACGCAGATGGTAATCCAATAATCTCTCAAACGTTTTTAACAGAAATGATGATAGACTGATAGGTCTAAAGTCTTTTGCTGTTACATGGCTTGATTTTTCAGCCTTAGGAATAAAAGAAACCTTCACCTTATTCCATTCTGAGGGTAGGGAGCGTAAAAAGAGGCAACTCCTATAGATAACCCTCAACCAATTTAGAAGGTACACAGTTGCTTTTTGAATCATTGCTGGAATTATTCGGTCGGGTTCTGCAGATTTATAGGGTGCAAAAGTACTAAGCTAGTCTAATTTTTTCGTCAAATTATTTCTAGTCCTACCACAAAAATTTTATAAACTTTAGCTTAATATCTATGGATAAATTGGAATTTAAAAAGAGACATTCAAAAAAACTCATTTGCTTATAACTTTTTAAAAATTGAAAATTTTCAAAAAATAATTATAAGACAATTATTCTGAACAAAAACTCTTCAATGTGCTACAAAAAAATAAAATAAAAAATTACCAAAAAGGTTTTACTGTGCAGGTTTTAGAAAACTTGACTCTGTGGCATATTTGAAATGATTTTTAAAACTTCCCGGCGGCAGTAGTGATGCGAAAAATTATAAGTTTTCTATACTTCCGTGGCTTGTTTGTATGACCTATAACAAAAGCAATGTAACCTCTAATCTTTTACAAATAGCAGATAAAAAAAAATCACAAAGTTACGACTAAATTGAAATGCATTATAACAGTCCCAAAGGACTTTTTGTTCAAATTGTTACTGTCCATGAACTTGTTGTTGTTGTTATTTATAGCGTTGTTTAAGTGAACATTACAAACATCCACTCATGTACTACCTTCTTCAAACGTTAATTCATTCATTCGTCTGTCCATCAATCAGTTAAGAAGTCACGACTACATCTTCTGTAAGCGCGCCTGTTGCAAATTTTAAACCCAAACATACGAATATACGATGAGAGTACGTATTGTTGAACTTCATACTCTCACTCGTATGTTTTTCCTCCCAGTAGGAAATGTGAATTTTGTTATATAATGTTACCACAAGGATGTTGAGAGAGATGGAAATGGATTCAGGAGCAACATATTTCCTCTATGCATGAATATCTGTGGATTTTTGACAAAAAACCTAACTCGAAATTGGCAACTTTTCAGGAGAGCCTAAAAACTGATTAACTACTTTTTTCAAAAATGTGGCTCAATTTCGTTGATGCCGCGTTTAATCTCCTTTTTCCATAAATCTAATCTTAAAGTGTCAGCTGTCAAATTATTTTTTTCTTTTGGCTCATAACTCTTCACAGCACGAATGACGCTAAGTTCAAATCTTGCGTGTACTATGGGACACCCTTATACCTCTGGAACAAGAAATCATAGAGACATGGCGATTATACCAAAAGAAGCGTATTTAAATTTTATATTTAGGACTAAAATCCTGGAGAATTGTCTTATCTCGACTTAGGTTGTTTTGTCAAAAGTCCACAGAATTGCATATTTGAAAATTCATTAACCAACCAAAAGTAAAAGTTAATTTTCTGACTGGGTGTTAATATTATAACCCACTTACACATTTTTGTTTGAATGTTGCACGTATTTTTTATATTTTAATTTAAATCTATTCCAAATGAGTGAATCTTGTATGTAGTACTTTGAATTCGTCATTCAGTAGTAAGTAACAACCCTCTACGCCTTCAGTGAAAACCCTTCAAACACTACACTTCATTAAACTTACGCTTTTGTTCTTTTCTCGTCGCTGGTTTTTGCTGATGGGAAGGAGATTTTTCTTCTTTTTTTCTACTTTTCTGCATTGCTTTGCAATTGCAGCAGATGAGTAGCAAACAAAAGATCAACGAATTTTTCCAAAAAACTTAACATATGTTACATAATAACACTGTCATAATAATTTGGGTTAATGTTACCCCATCAAACAATTTATTGGTTCCACTGCAAACACATGAGGTTCTCGGGTAGCTAAGAGTTACAAGCTTAAATGCATTTAACTCGAATGATTTCTTTAACAATAATTCGAACTTAAACTTGGATTTCTACGAGTAGGTACTTTAACAGTCTTACTTAGTGACTTTTTGACCGACTTAGGCTATGACTGCCGTTTTTTAATACTGACAATTTGACAGGTTTTCGTGCTTATTAGTAAAAAAAATCTAATCTATTTAGGGAAATTTAATAAAAAAAAAAACTATCCCCTATTCCTAAATGGCGTTTCTATTTCGTTTCTGAGGCGTTTAAGTTTTTATCGTCATTTCGTTTCCAAATTTGGAATCTGGAAATATATTGAAGCAACGAGGAGTGTTTATCGAGGGGTTAGGAAAACAAAGCAATATGCTTGTTGTTGGTGTTGTGTTATTGTTGTTTTTTTTTTTGGTCCATTTTTTTTTAAATGAAAAGCTTTTCTTTTGGCGATGGGGCATTTAAATAGCCTTTAACTAGCCTATAATTTTTGACTGCTTACTTCAGTTCAATATACGTCCCATATGTGTTTTATTGAAATAACTCTGCTAGCTTAAGTTTAAGCTTAAACTTAAGCTAGCAGAGCTAACTTTTTTTTTAAAAAATGAAGAGCCTAAAATTCGGCCCAATTTGGGCCCAAAATTAGCCTATAATGATGGCATTTTTTTTCAGCTCTGCCATTTTCGCTCTGCTAACTTAATGGACGTTCGAAAACCGCCATGAGCACAATATTTTGGATCTTTTTCTTATATGAGAGGTGCGCTCTCTAGTCTTAATTTGTTCAGATTTTGTTCAAAACTTGCAATCAATGTTTTAGTGTTTGGTCGAAATTTGGTTGGATTATCTTTAAGAACGCCTTCAGTATAACATTTTTAAACTTTTGCTTATATGGGAAGTGCCACGCCCTATAGTTTCAATTCGGCTAGTTTTTGTTCAGAGCTTGCAATTATTGTTTTCAACGTTTGGGTGAAATTTGGTTGGGTTATCTCAAAATACGCTTTCAGTACAACTTTTTGAAAGTTCTTCTTGTATGGAAGGTGCCACGCCCTCTTGTCCGAGTTCACCAAGTTTTTGTTCAGGGCTTGCAATTAATGTTTTTGTGTTTGAGTGAAATTTGGTTGGATTATCTTTAAAGCCACTTGCAGTATAACATTTTGAAACTTTTGCTTATATAGGAGGTGCCACGCCGTCTAGTCCTTATTCGCCGAGTTTTTGCCTAGAGCTTGTATTTACTATTTTAATTACTACTAATATTTTTATGTATTTTGCGTGTATGTATTAATAACACTATTGCCAACAATTGCGTTTAGAGTATATTTTTTGTATGGGCGGTAGGCGTGTCCGTTGACCGATTTCGCTCATTTTCAATCTCACGAGTTTACTTTTACGACAAAATTAATGTACCAAATTTCATTGAATTATCTTGATTAGTTTTCCCTTAAAAAATATTTCCACTCACAGCCAGCCAGACAGACAAACAGACATGGCTATATCGACTCAGGAGGTGACGCTGATCATGAATATATATACTTTTCTATACCTGCCACGCCTCCTTCTCTGCGTTACAAATGGAAGGACAAAGTGAATATATAATAACTAGTAAGGGTGTTGCCTTTGGCCTGGCCAAACATCAAATACCCTACACTCCAGTATTTTGTAAATTTTGCTTATATGGGAAGTGCCACGCCCCCTTTTCCGCTTTCACCCAATTTTTGTTGAGAGCTTTAATTTATTATTCTTAGTGTTCAAGTCACATTTGGTTAGAATATCTCAAAAAACGCTTTCAGTATTACAGCCAGCCAGACGGACATGGCTATATCGACTCAGGAGGTGACGCTGATCAAGAATATGTATACTTTTTCATACCTTCCACGCCTCCTTCTCTGCGTTACAAACGGAAGGACAAAATGAATATACCCTGGGTGTAGGGTATAAAATCAAGCAAATCGGTTGAGATTTAAGTATAGAAACAGGGATTGAATTGATTTCGTTTGCCTATTTATATATATGTAGATGCTATGACTATATGTATATTGTTAAATAAATAAAAATAAACTAAATTAAAAAACTATATTCGTGGGTCGAAGGTTAGTTCCGGTAACCAACTGTATTGGATGATTATCTCCTCACCAATTTTTAAATCATAAAATTTAAATCATAGCTGCGTTTCTTTGGGGATAATTTCTTAAGAAAGGAGATTTGGCAATCTTTATGCCATTGCAACTTTTAGCAATACGTTGGTATGTGAAGTATCTGGGAGGTTTTTTTTTTTTCTAAACTCTGCATGAAATGCCATTTAAATTACTTTGCTTTGGTATTATTGTGTGTTTTCAATATGAAAATGAGTAGCCACATTCCAGCCAATTAAGGCGGATGAAAACAACCCCTCTTAGTAAATCTGCTCGCACTTGGGATGTTTGGTCGAACAATAGAAATCAAAATCAAAATCAAAATCAAAATCAAACTCAGTCACAATAAAAATGAGCAAAAGACAATAAAACACAAAACGGCAGAGAAAACAAAAAAAAAAAAACACTTGAAAATGACGAACGGCCGAAACACGATAAAAAGGACAAAAGGTGTGGTACATAGTAGGGTCGACTGGAACAATCAGTCTGCTTTCTAGAAAAACGTGCGCCTTTTTTGTGCTGCTTACCTACCGTTGGACGCGCGAAACATCCTTCGATTTTGTGTGCGTCAGGACGGTCACTATGTTGTTGTTATTTGATGTGATGTTTTTTGTTGTCATTGTTGTACTTGATTTATTTGCTAAACTTGATTACTTGTCACTTTGTTGCCGATATCGATTTCAAATTGTTCGAAATCTTACATTTTAAATTTGATTTGAAATTGAATTTCATTCCTCTTTATGGAAATTAGAGAATTTGTTTTCACTCTTTAGAAAGATGTGAGTGGGCAAAGGACTATACATCGATTTTGGATTGGAAAAATATTACAAATAATAACAAGCTTAAAACCATTCGAGTTTTTTGCAACAAAATATTCTAGGTTACAAGGCACTGTTTTCGACTATACTAAATCACCACTCTTTAATAATATGCCCGCAAAAACATTACACAGTGCAACTGCTAAATTTGGGACAAGACTTGGCTGTACTGGGACTGTTGCCCTACCATACCTAAATAAAACCCCGATGGGTTTTGCAAAGTTAGCTGCATAACGGTTTCTATCGACTCTAGAGACTCTTCAGTTTTCGATCAATAGCTCCTGTAAAATTGTAGACAAATGTCCAACAAGTAACTTATTCTAAATTTTCAGTCAATTTTTCCTGCTTTTTTGTCAGTAGGTGTTGGCAGACTAATTTATTAAGCCTTTCTTGACACTCTATATGCCTAGATTAGTCTTTTTTTTATTATTTAATTTTAGTTTCATTTATTCTTTATTAAGTCTATGAACATACGCAACGCAAATCTTGTAAATGATTTCTGTACTCTCTCAAGTCGAAAATTACGACACTCATAATATGGTTTCCATATAAAAGAAGCATATTCTAGCCTCGAACGAACAAGACTAGTGAATAGAACTTTAAGAGTGTATGGATCTCTGAAAGATGACACATTACGCCTTATAAAGCCCAACATCGCATAAGCTTTAGGTATAATGTAATTTAAATGGGCATGAAAAGTAAAATTCTTCACATCAAATTCAACACCCAAATCTTTAAACTGAGATACAGGCAGCAGAGTAGTATTTGAAATGGAATAAGAAGAGGAAAATAGAGAGTTTGATCATGAAAAAGACATAAAAACACATTTATTCAGATTTAGAAATTTAATTTAATTTTAATTTAATACACCAATCATTGAGTTTATTAACTTTACCCTGAAGAATATCTGTATCATATCTATTTCTTATTTTAAGGAAGATCTTAAGGGCATCAGCATACAGAAGACATTTACAATGAACAAAAATGAACGTAATATCATTTATAAAAATAATAAACAACAAGGGTCCCAAAATAGTGCCTTGTGGGGCGCCAGATGTTGCATAAAAAGCTGATCAAATACAACAAAGCATTAACGATTAAATAACTACGATTCCAGCCAATTCAAAAAGTTCGAATGTAGACCCAATACTTGACATTTTTTCAACAATAAAGAGTGCGAAATTTTGTCGAAAGCTTTAGGAAAGTCCATATAAATGACATCTACTTGGTTACCTAATTGAAAAGCTGATAAACAATACTCAGAAAACAATAAAAATTTGGAAATAGTTGAGCGGCCAGAAACAAATCCATGCTGATATGGAGATATGGTATTTTTAACTGCAAAGAAAAGTTTTTCTTTAACAATACACTCCAGAAGCTTGGGGATAACATTTAGATTATAGTTAGCTATATTATATTTACAGACAGATTTATATATGTACAGAATGATGAACGGATATGTATCATATTTAAATTTCAGAAGACTTGACCCGGGGACTTCCTCCATACAAAGTAAAGTAATATGTAGCGTAACTCGAACCTTTTCTCATGTGGGTAATAATCTGTGAATGTTATTTTACAATTGTTAAATTGCTGTTGTTATTTTTATATATGTATGTATATGTAAATATCAGCATAAAATGTTTTGACATAGACCCGTACATCCTTTTCAAAATGTTCAAAATAAAAACAAACAGAAAAATAGGGTTGGTTCTAAATTGGAGTCAATCTGAAACGGGTCAAATCAACACAATCCGCATACAACTTTTACATGAAGCATAAATTATGTTGTTGTTTTGTTATTATTATTATTACTGAAGCGTAGTGAAACATAAAATTTGTGTCTCTTGAAAAAAAAAAATAAAAAAACATTGGCAAAATTTAAATGAAAATAAAAAAGGAATATCAAATAAATCAAGTCAAGAGAAAAAAAAAAGAATAACAACAACGGTGTCGCTAGGAAGAACAAACATGCCTGTTCCGAAATCCGTGTGATTTCAATTACTTCTCATTTAGGAGACTTTGATGAAGACGGTGAGTCGTACGATAAAAAATATTAGAATCTCTTTTGTGTAGAATTACACCATCTACAATAAATATTTATTCTATTTACCGAAAAAGTAACCGTTTAGAAAAAATTCTTAAAATACCGCAAAAAGTCGAAAAATTCGTTTTAATCGAATATTTCCTAAACGGCTTCTTTTTGGAAAATACAAATTAATATTATTTGTACAACCTGTAATTCTCCACAAAAAGGATTTTAATACTTTTTATCGTTTGACTCACCAGTTTCATCAAAAAGCCTCCTAAATGAAAAGTAATTGAAACCACACGGATACGGAACAGGCCTTAAAATGCATGCATATGGGTCTTTGAAAACATAAGGTAATATACCGCCCAGTTAAAATTTACTGTCGATTTTGAGTTTGGAATCAATTTTGGCCGATATAGTGGATTCAATGGAACAGCCATAAAACAGGCAAAATGAGGAAGTCCTCAAGAACAGCTCCGATTTTGATGTTTTTTTGCTTCAACAAATTTTGCTTTTGTATTTTATTTAAAATCAGAAAACTTTTGGAGCTGGGACGGAACTATTTAATTTTTTTAACAAAATCTAAGATACTTATGAAAAGATGAAAAAAAAAAAAAATTACTAAAGAATACAACAAACAAAATAATAATTTCACTAGTTTACACCAAAAATTCCCATTGAATGCCATTATTCATTTTATATGTAAAAAATGGGCTGCTGATTCCGAAAATCGCATTATTTTTTTTTTCGTGTCATTCTCGAGATATCGGTCATTTTTGGTTTTTAGACCAAAAAAAAAAAGATGGTTTCATTTAAATACAAATATCTCAAGAACCAATGTTTGTGTTTAAACGTATTATATCTTCTCGTCTTATACGAGCTAAAATTGTATGTTTTTTTGTTTATTTGTTTTTATGTTTTTTTGTTTGTACTTATTTCTGTGCCAATATTTTTTCTCGAAAATAGCTACAGCGATTTTAATGAAACTTAGAAAAGTGTTACATACTGGCATACAATGAAGAATGCGCTAGGTTTGAACTTTGTAAATGCTCACCAGGGGGCGCCCTAAATTTTAAATTTGATTTAGTCATAACTCGCAAACCATACAAGGTATTTGGATAAAATTTGGTGAGCGGCTACTGCTTAATAATACCTTGTAACAAATCGAAGAAGTAACACGCCCACTTTTTAGCCCTTGAAAATTTTGATTCAATATTACTCGAAAACGACTCCAACAATTCTAATGAAAATTTAGGAGATATAACGTCTCTAAACAAGCATTAATATGTTATACGCCCTTGTATTAGAAAACTCGTTGAAGGGCGTGGCACCGCCCACAAAAATATAAAACGGTATAACAAGAAAAATAATAAAGCAAATATTCTGAAATTAACTGAGAGAAGCCTAATTGCAATAGGGCATCACTGATTTGAAAGTGGGTGAAATATCGCCATTGCGCGTAAAACCTCACATACAAGCAAAATATGTTAAATGCTATTTCTCGCAAATGTTACAAGATATTTAAATGAAATTTGGTATGAAGGTACTGTTTATCAATGCCTTGTAATAACCGAAAAGTGGGCGGTATCGAAGAAATGCCCTTTTTTAACCATTGAAAATGTTGATTCAATATTACTCGAAAACGACTTCAACAATTTTAATGAAAATTTAAAAAATGTTACCCCTAAAAACAAGTATCAATATGTGATATGCCGTTATATTAGGAAAACTCGTTGAAGAGCGTGGCACCGCCCACAAAAATATAGTACGATATAAAAAGAAAACTACTAAAGCAATCTTTCTGAATTTAACTGTAGGGAATCTTCTTTTTATTAGGCACCTACGACATGAAAGTAGGCAAAATATCGCCGGTGAGCGTGGAACCTCCCATACAAGTAAAACAAATTAAATGCTATTTCTCGCAAATGGTACAACATATTTTGATGCAATTTGGTATGCGGATCTGGAACATGATTATGTAAAGCATAACAAAAAGTGGGCCTTGTTCAATAATTGCCACGCCCACTTTTTACCAAAATAAAAATTTTAGTTAATAACTCAGGCAAAAAAAAAAAGGACTGAACTTTTTATTTCTTATATGCAGTCTTATGTACTTTTTAAGCTGAGTCCGTTTTCATCATCAGAACTGTTATTATACCTACAGGATTTTGAAATATCTTTGAGTGAAGTTGAAGAAAACGCTGTGTTCAGTCTTACTGCGTGTCTACACGTACAAGAAAAGGTGAAATCCTTTTTTATTAATGGCGTCAAATAACCACACTCTTCCTTATCAAAATATTTATGTATGAAAGGTACAAGAGACGAAATATTTTAGGTGCGGGGCACAGCCCATTTATTTATTTTAGGGCATTCTATTTCACCAAAAAAATTTGGAGTTCTTGATATTTTTCTATACCATTCGATATTTTCCGAATTTTTTCTTACTATTATACTCATCGGTTAATTTATCATTTTGAAAGCAAGAACATTAGAGGTAAAAAGGTACGAATTTCATAACAAAAAACGGCTATGAATAAAAACATCGACTAAAATAAAAGATCAGATTGTTGACCGAGCAGCGATCGGTCTCCAGGTATTGCCATATTAAAGGCAATTAAATTACCAACAAATAATATTCACATCACTTTTTGGTTGGTTTGTTAGTTTTGGAGGAATACATTGATTTCTAAAAAAAAACAATTTTTTTTCGAAAAAATTAAAGAAAAAATCAAAATCAACTTCAAATTTATACAAGAAAAAATAACTTTTTTATAATTTTGTTTTTTATCATAGACTATACACGCCTGTGTCCTGTGGGTGATTTGAATAAAATTTTCGAGTACCCCATTTTTTTTTACGGAATTCTGTTAAACATCGTAATTCGACATGTTTTCAATAAAAAATTTCAAAATCCTTAGAGCACTTCGGAAATGATAGGCTAACGAACGATTTACATGTTGCTTTAGCCGAAGCAAATAAGGATAATTCTGAAAATAGTTCCAAATGAATTTTTTTTCCGGAATTGTATTCACTAATGCATAAAAACTAGCGTGTGAAAAGTATATTACAAAATCGTATGCCCAAAAAAAGTTATTCAAAGTCAAAAGTTGCGAAAATAAAATTTTTTCAATTATTTCGATTACGGCTGCAATTACGAAAAAATAGTTGCCGACAGTTATTTACTGAATCAACAGTTGTTTAGCTTCAATGATTTACTACGGAAAATCTTCATAAATTTTTTTTCTATTACTCATGGTTTAGGAGGTGTGTCAATTTAAAAAGTTTTAAAACTTCGCGATATTTATATGTTGTACTTTTTAAATTGAGATAACTCTCGAACGACTAATCGCACAAAAAAAGTAACTATATACTTGTTTGTAGAAAATTATATTTTCTACGAGCTATCCTCAGCTCTTTATTTCGTACGACCTTTGGTTAAGGAGATATTTTTCACAAATTGTTCAAATTTTGAAAAAAGTTTTTTAAGGAAATCTCTGGAGCTGTTTTCGCTCGATAAAAAGGAACGGGATCTATTTTATTAAAATTTATTGTACGTGATCTACAAATAATATTTGATACATACATACGAAATAATTATCATTAAATTTTTTACTTAAAAAAAAATAAAAATGTAATTTTTACAACAAGTATATGTTTACTTTTTTGTGCGATTAGTCGTTCGAGAGTTATCTCAATTTAAAAAGTACAACACATGAATATTGCAAAGTCTTAAAACTTTTTAAATTGACGTACCTCCTAAACCATGAGTAGGTAATAGGAAAAAAATTGATGAAGATTTTTCGTAGTAAATCTTTAAAGCTAAACAACTGTTGACTCAGTAAATAACTGTCGACCATTTTTTTTTCGTAATTGCAGCCGTAAGCGAAATAATTGAAAAAAATTTATTTTCGCAACTTTTCACCATGAATAACTTTTTTTGGGCATACGATTTTGCAATGTTCTTTTCACACGTTAGTTTCTATGCATTATTGAATACAATTCCGGGAAAAAAACTCATTTGGAACTATTTTTCAGAATCATCCTTATTTGCTTCGGCTAAAGCAACATGGAAATCATTCGTTAGCCGATCATTTCCGAAGTGATCTAAGGATTTTGAAATTTTTTATTGAAAACATGTCGAAATACGATGTTCCACAGAATTCCGTAAGAAAAATGGGGTGCTCGAAGATTTTATTCAAATCACCCACAGGACAGGCGTGTATACATTTATGAAGAAAATAAAATACCACTTATGAAAATCGATGGAAAAATGCAAAAGTTCATTGATAAATTACTAAAATGCGTTTTTGCCTATTTTTTTCGTTTTTTTGTAATAAACTATTCGATAATTTGAAACTTTTTGTAAAACACATGAGAAAATCCAAAAAATTCTTAAAAAAAAAACAAAAAAAAGAAAATACCCCTGTCTCGTCGTTTTTCTCCAGCACGTCAGATTTTTTTTAATCGATTTTTTAATCCATTGTACATGAAAAAAACAAAAATAACGCATCCCAGTGTGCCAAACGGACTCGTTTCGGATCCATAACGGGTTCATATTTTCGTTCTTTTTATCCGTTACGGAATCCGCTACGTATCCGTTACTGATCCGTTTGCGGGAAGGATTCCTAAAAAAAAAAACGAATCGTTTTTTCTTCTTTTATGGATCCGTTTCGAACCTGTAACGTACATCAAAAACGAATTCAAAACGGATTCGCTTTTAATAATGTTAATGCAGCTTATAAAAAAAACAAAACAGGGTGAAGCGCTTATTTTTAATTAAAAAAACAAAATAACAAAAAAAAAAAAAAAAATTACTAGCCCGGCCGGGAGTCGAACTCAGGCTCCCGGGGTATAACTCTTTCATACACGAGACGTTAGACAACTAGGCTATTGACCGATATGATGTTTAATTAACTGATGTAGACTTATCTGATGTTGAGATTTAAAGTTTGTATATTAAACAAATTTCTGTTGTTTTTTTATAAGTATTCTGTGTTGTTTTTCTTCTCTTCTTTTGATAAAAAATGTTATATACTCAAATTTGGAATCAAAAACATTTTTTCAAACAGAGTTTGAAAAGTTTACAAAAAATCATACGCAATAAAATAAAAAGAAAAAAAAAACAAATCAAAAATATTTTTTTCATCATAAAAATTCAATAAAGCAAATCCGTTTTGAGTTCGTATTTGAAGTATTTACGGAATCGAAACGGATTTCCCCAGGTTCGAATCCTACCAGAGGTGGATTTCTACCCTTTATTTTTCTTCCTTTTTTTTCTTTTTATTATTTTTTAATTGCTAATAGGCGCATCAAAACGGTTTTTTTCTGTAAATATACAGCATTAACATATTTAAAAGCAAATCCGTTTTGAATTCGTTTTTACATAAGTTTCGGATACAAAACGGGCCCACACTGCAGAATTAAATTTTTTTTTATTCGCCAATAAGCGCTTCAAAATGTTTTTTTTTTTTTATTTAAACAAAGCGTTTTGAATTCGTTTTTGATGTACGTTACGGGTTCGAAATGGATCCGTTACCGCGGATTACGTTTTTTATACCTTTATGAACTCGTAATGGATTCGAAACGGATCCTCATCCGTTTTTGTGCACATTGGGATTCTTGTGTTAAATCGATGAATCTAACTATATGATCCTTACATCTGAGGTGTATCATGTGTTCAGTAAACTTATGCAGGATATTACGAGGAATATTTTTGTAGAAAATTTTAACCCTCTAAGACCCTTACATGTGGGTCATTTTGACCCCCCCACCTTTATTTTTTTTTAACGACTAATTTAAGAATTTTTTTGGATTTTCTCATGAGTTTTATAAAACGTTTCAAATTATCGAACAGTTTATTACAAAAAAACGAAAAAAATGGGCAAAAACGCATTTTATTAATTTATCAATAAATTGTATAAACTTTTACATTTTTCCATCGATTTTCTTAAATAGTATCTTATCTGCTTTACAAATATATAGACCATGATATAAAAAAACAAAACGATTTTAGATTTTTTTTTCTTTATAAATCTGCGATTGATTTTGAGATTTTTTTCATTTTTTCAGAAAAAAATAATTTTTTTTCAGAAATCAATTTATTCCTCCGAAACTAACAAACCAGCCAAAAAGTGATATGAATATCATTCATAGGTAATTTAATTACCTTTAATATGACATATAAAACGTTTAAACACAAATATTGGTTCTTGAGATATTTGTACTTAACTGGAACTATCTTTTTTTTTTTGGTCTAAAAACCGATAATTATCGATATCTTGAAAATGACACGAAAGAAAAAAAAAATTAATGCGATTTTCGGAATCAGCAGCTCATTTTACATATAAAATGAATAATGTCATTCAATGGGAAACAAATTTTTAATCATTTGTAAACTAGTGTTTTCAATATATGGGTTTTGCGATGCTGACTCCGAATCTGGCATCAGAATAGCTTTATCACATATGATTTTTGAGACATCTTCTCTTCTTATACGACCTAAAATTGTATATGGGAATGTCGTCAGGGTTGGGCCACTTTTTAACTTTCCTCTGTATCTTTTTTTATATATTTTAATATTACCAAATTATTTGTCTTATTTGAAAGTTTGGACCCTTATCTGTAACATATTTAGGACAACTCGGCTCATGTTCTATGTTCCGAAAAACCGATTGAGTAATGTTATTTTACTGATTCGAAATAAAAATTGAAGTGGCCCAACCCTGACGACAAGCGTGTTTTTCGATCGCTCAATACTACATGCGAACAGATTAGGGAATCGAACTTTCCCTTTGGGAACTTATTAATGGTTCACCCCCTAATGGATATATATACTTACTTTTACGGTGGCATTGTTCTTTTCCAAGATTCGAGTCGTTCTTCACTGCTATTACAAAATTTTATGAACTATCGAAAACAACACGAAGGCGCAAAAAACTTTACTGACAATCCCGGTGACAAGCAATGCTTAAAAAAGTTTTCTGGCATCGAGAACAATAACTCGACGCTATAACACCGATGGCAGCACGTGTAATATACGAGAAATAGCGGTGGCTCAACCCTGACAGCGGCCCAACCCTGACGACATTCCCCTATATGTACATATTGCCATACTTTCCTCCGGAACGACTGTATGTAGTGATTTTAAAGAAACTTTGGAAAATGATGCACATTGGCATACAATGAAGAATGACATAAGCTTTGACTTTATAGATACTCATGAAGAGGCGTGGTACTGCCATAAATTTTAAATTAAATCTGGTCATATCTCGTAAGCCATATACCATATTTTGATGAAATTTGGTAGACAGCTGCTGACTACATGGTTCGATACAAAAAAAAAAAAAAAAAAAAACTGCACATTGACACACAAATACTTTTCTAAAGGTGTAACATTCAAAGTCGTGCTCCATTTCTACGGAATCGATAGTGGTTAAAAATTTTTTCATAAATATTTTTTATTTAGGAGAAAATACATTGTTAATTCTAAGAAAAGCTTCATACTTCGAAATAATAATATTTTTCTTATGACCCATACAAATATCGAAAAATCCTAAATACACTAATTGTAGATCAAGATAGGATACTTAAACCGCATTATGCAAAACGCGTATGACCCTCGAAAATGTTGTAAACTGGTAAAATAAATATAAATTTTTACAATTTTACAAGTTTTATACGAGGTTTTCGAGACTTACACGTTTTATAGATCACCATCATAGATTTCTTTGACAATCTTTGATGATCTTTGTACGATAAACTTTCATTGAGTAATAAAATTCGATATCAGTTTTCCTTGATTTTTCTCGGGAAGTTCCTACCTATAGAAAGTTTGGATGCATCAATTCGCACATATGGTCGGAATATTAGGAGTGTTCGTTCAGTTTTTGGGCTAAATCCTGTAAAACTTTCAAAAACATGAGAGCAAGAAAATTACACTCTTTTTGGAGAAAAAACGTAAAAAGTTAACGAGCGCATAAAACCACTTTTTGTGCCCAGAAATAAACGTTAGTGCCTTTTGACACAATTGAGAATTTTTTTTTTTTAATCAAATACATTTTCACATTTTGTTTGCACATTTTTGTATAATTTTTTTGTTGTTAAAAATTCTGGCTTCAAACACAAATATTTTTATTTTAACACAAATGGCGGCTAATTCAAATCTTGTGTGAATTGTGGGACACAGTTTATATATGTGTAAGTATTAAGGTATAGTAATGGCAAACAATTTTTTTTTTAAAATTCAAGCTCGAAATTTGCTTGATACTCTGTTGCTCTTGCGTACCAAATTTGGCGCAATGTTTGACACGCGACCACCGCAAAGACTTCCCGTGTCATAAATCTTCGCGGCGACGGCGTAGCATTGACGTTTTGTCAATGAATTCAAAATATTTTCATTGGCAATAACAAAGGCGTAATTCCAGTAGGAAGTTAGACAAAACTTTTCATATAGAGACGACGAACATACATTTTCAAGTATATGAATGATTCCGGCGTTGGCGGCCGCAAATGCCACGTGCTACGATTTGCCATGCTACGACGTATTCTTATTGTATATAAAGTCAACGGAAAAAAAAAGAAAAAAAAAAAATAAATAAATTGCTTTCGCCACATGTTGACAGCTTTAAAACTTCCAACATGGCCAACATCACGGTCAAAATGTTCATGCAACAATTTGGGTGAAATTAGCTTAAGTAAATCAGACAGCGCCGCGTGGAATGTAATCGATAATGCACAAAAAATGTTTTGAAATTATCCCTTGAGGACAAATGCCTTTTTATTTTGGCGTATCATAAATTAAACGACTGACAAGGACGTAGCCGAATATTATGTCACATAATGTGTATGACATTACTTTTGGGCTTTTATGGACTTATTTCACTTTCGAAAAAAAAGCACATTCATATAAATTTGTAGAGTGCAACCTCGTGAGTAACGCGGAAAATCTACGACTTGATGCCAAGATTTGCGTGTTACTAGAAAAGAATGAAATGTCTTGGAACTTCGAATTTCAACATTAAAAGTCCAAAAAATTCTTAAAGTAGAAGTAAAAACAATAACCGTGTCTCGTGGTTTTTCTCCAGCACGTCACATTTTTTTTAATCGATTTTTGAAGTTTTTTTATCCACTGTACATGAAAAAAAAAAATATATAACGCGTTCTTGTGTTAAATCGATGAATTTAACTATGTAATCCTTACATCTGAGGTGTATAATGTGTTCAGCAAACTTATGCAGGATATAGCGGGGAATATTTTTGTATATCTGTGGCAACAAACCAGAGTAGCTTAAGTCGACATAAGTGAAAATTGAGTTTTCATGCTATAATTATTCAGGTTTTCAAAAGGCTTATTTCTGTTCAACCTTTTCCAAAAAATATCGTGTTCAAGCAAAGTTATGATGCTTTATTTTATAGCTTAAGTTTTTTCAAATTATTATACGTTTGCCAAAACATCTTAAGTCAAGTAAGTCTCCGGTCATTTGTTTCACTGTTCTATAATTCTTTTAACAAAAAAACTTAAGCCTACATAAGCTAAAAATATTTCAATAAAAAAAGCATCCAAAACATCTTATCTACAGTTATCCCTTTATTTCAATTTTAGCAGAAAATCTTATGTATAGTTACAATCGTTACAAACCACGCTTAAGCTTGAACAGAACCGCTTAATTTTACTTAAGGCGCTATTTTTATCAAAACAAATTTTTACAGAAAATCTTAAGTATAAAACAGTAAAAATACATGATTTTTTATGATTTTTTTTTTTAGAATTCGCCTCTCCTCGTCTTACTCAATCCATTAACTACCTCTGAGATAAAAATAATTGCAATAAAACGGAACAGAAACAATTTTTCACAAAATAGCCAATATCTCAAAACGTCGATTTTCGACATAAGCTACTCTGGTTTGTTGCCACAGATATATAAAATGTTAACCCTGTTTAACCCCAACATGTGGGTCATTTTTGTCCTTTTCTTAAAAAGGTACCTTTTCTTAAGGGGACATTCGCTTTTGTATTTGAAAAGAAAAACACTTTTTAAAATTTTTGTTATGAAAAAACTATTATATTTATTGACAAAATTTCTTTTAGACATTGTTAAACACTGTTTAAGAAATATGAAAAAAAAAATTTTTTTTATTTTTAGTTTCCCTTAGCTGCTGTAGAGGGCGCCATCCAAAAGTTACTTTTTAAACGGTAGGAAATATTTTAGACCTCCTGTAACAGATTTTTGAAAAATTCAAAATGGATTTTATTCTTGAGACCCAAAACTATACAACAAGCCTTTAAAATTTATATTTTTTTATATTTTGAAGTTTTTGTATGAATATTTATGAAAAATGCGAAAAAATTTAGGGACTTACCCTCAAAAAATGCCCCGTAAAAAAAAGGTGGGAATATTTTTTAAAACTTTCAGAGGCTTATTGTTTAATATTTTTTATGAGTAATCGAATGCTCTTTGGATTTTTAAAATCGGTCGAGTAGATTCGGAGAAAAATTTCCTGCCGGTTTAAAAAGTAACTTTTGGATGGCGCCCTCTACAGCAGCCAAGGGAAACTAAAATGTTTAACAATGTCCAAAAGAAATTCTGTCAATAAATATAATAGTTTTTTCATAATACAATAAAATTTTTAAAAAGTGTTTTTTTGTTTTCAATTACAAAAGCGAATGTCCCCTTAAAAAGGTACAAAAATGACACTTAAAACAGGGGAATATTGAGTCAGTTTGTACTACAGAAATATTTGCTATAAAATTTCACTACTAGTTTTTAAACACGCAAAGGTCGAAATTTAAGCCCGAAACCAAAAAATTCGTTAAAATCTGTAAGGACTTTTCACATTGCATTTCAATTACATCCCTGACGCGCTTATCTTAAGTTTTAAGAATTTTTCGTCTTTGGCAACTCTTAGTGAACTTTTTTGTAGGATATTTTTGCAAAATCCTTTAACCCATTGTGGCTCAATTTTAGAAAAAGGGGTAAAAAGACATAAAAACAGGATATAATGGGTTAATTGATTGTGATTTAGTTATGATCTTGTGAGAATGAGTTTTGTCCAAAATGTAGCTTACGAGTTTTACAGTGGGGTGACATTTGGAAAATATTGATTGTTAGAAGTGCTTACTGATTTTAACGATTTTTTTGCTTTCGAGATGAAATTTTGCTTTTTTAGAGTTCAGCAACTAGTAGTGAAATTGTATAGCAAATATTTCTGTAGTACATACTGACTCAATATTCCCCTGTTTTAGGTGTCATTTTTGTACCTTTTTCAGAAAAGGACAAAAATGACCCACATGTTGGGGCTAAACAGGGTTAAAATTTTATATATACAAAAATATTCCCCGCAATATCCTGCACAAGTTTGCTGAACGCATTATACACCTCAGATGTAAGGATCATATAGTTAAATTATAGCGTTTTAGCACATTTCGAACAGTAAATCGGCTCTTATTAACAATATTTCCGATTTCAGCAAACGATATCCCTTGGGATCGGAGGTTTTAAATAATTTTTCGTACAGAAATGGTCGTTTCTAGGCCTTTTCGTCCCATTTTGCTGATAACACGTTAAAACTGCACCAAAAATGACAAAGCGCTTGTAAATTCAATTCAAATTGGGATTCCCCTAATTTATTTATATTGACAGTTCTTAATCAGGGTTGATTTTTTTGGTATCATTCAAAAACTCCGCTTAAGCCAATACTTTTTTCGCACAAAAATTGGGGAAAATTATTTGTAAAAAAATATTTTTTCTGACAACAAAAACAACCAAAAGCTTCTAGAAAAACAAACTTTTCAATAAAAACCTCATACAACTTGCGTTATCACTCAATAAATTCCAAAACAAGTGTGCCAATACCTTTTTCGGTCTGTGTATATCAGTGGTCGCCAAATTAATAAGTGAGAATTTATGTTGGAGAGAAGATAGATAGAACAAAGAAAAGGATAGAGAGAGCTAGGTAGATTTTTGAGTGCACAATTGTGCTATAAAATGCCGATCACTGGTGTCTATGATGTTGTCTTAGTTTTGCAAAGAAAATGCCCGCTCGATAGCTCATTTTAAAGACGAGAAATACATGGTATTTTAAAAAGACCAGAAAAAGTTCATGCGTTCTGTATATGAAAGAAAATACGCCAAGTGTATCAGTTGACTAACTGACATAAAATCGATCGCAAAAATTTCCTTAATTTAAAAATACTTTTGCATTTACTTAAAAAAAAAATCCTGTATTACATATTTTTTTAAAAATACTTCAAATGAAAGTTTAATTTCTAAGCTAACTAAGAGTATAAAAGTTTAATTTCTAAGCTAACTAAGAGTATAAGGCTGCCAAACGCCCGCGATCGGTAAAACGCTTTTTTTTCTGAAAATAAAGCATCTTACGAATAAGTGCGAACTTTTTCGGGATTTTTTGAAACGTTTTAAATTTTTTTTTTTTTTGATGAATTTTTGAAAAATTATAAAATGTCTGAAAAACTCAAAAAGAAAAAAAAAAATCACACATATTCCTTGGACGACTCTAAACATACCATATAAAAGCTTAGAAATTGAGCTTTCGTTTAAAGTATTTTTTTAAAAAAAGTTTAAGTTATTACTATAAAACTTTCAGCCTTACGTAAACTCTCAAAATACAAAAAATAAACCCTCCTGCCATGTTCGTACGCAGTTGACGCGTTTATTAAGATGTTACCCCGGCTACAATGTGCGTGTTGGCTGCTTGACAACAATAATAACACAGATTTACGGCTAGTGTTTTAAGTTTGTCATTTCCGGCGGAAGTCGCCTTGTCTTTTAGCCTAGGACTATTTGGATTGGCCAAGACTTTGTGGTGAAAATTGTGGAGGATAGAGATTTTTGTGTAAAGAATGCACTGATTTTTTTGTTGTTTTTCTCTGGTTGCGATAACAACAAAAAAGCTATATTGCAACAAATTGTCCTTCTTGTTTTATTATGATACCTCTTAGCGTAGCGCAAAATTTGCCTCTGAAAGTATCGACCCTTTTTTGTGTGTGTAAAGCTTTTGCATTTGAATAAAATTTTATGCTTTTGTTGTTTTAAGGGTTAACTCTTTCTTAAGGGTTAAACAAATTTTTTCTTTCTATCTTTTTTTTTGGCAATTTTGCAAATATTCAAACAATCTAAGTAACTTAAAGGAATTCGTTCAGTGCGTTCATTCGTTTAAAGCGATTCAGGATTGCACGAACTTATCTCTAAAAACTTTTTATTAATAAATTGAGTAAAAACCTTCCAAATGACATTTATTTATTTAACTTATAATTTTATTTTTGGTGAGTTTTCTCGTTTTTTCGATCAAAATTACAATAGTTGGATATGTTAAAAATGTGATACATAAGTCAAAATCTGAACGACATACAGCCGTTGAAAAATACTTACGAGCGATATCATCGTCAATTTATATGCATATCTCTTATTTCTCTGCAGTTAATCGGACTAGTGCATGACTGCTTCGAAATAGGACTTGTAATAGTTCCATAACTAACGAATTTTCATACAATGGACTGACGATTTTTCAATGTTGATGTCCTACGAATCGTCAATTGTCTCCCTCTGCATAACCTTTTCGCAAGTCGAGAAACGATTGAAAATTTTAAGAGCTTCGAGACTCGATTTCGAGTATCTAAAAACTGAGCGAACGACTGACTATCTTAAAATTGAGAGATTTAATAAGAAAAAGAATGAGCGAACAATGACGGATTAGCTAATGCGCAATTTAAATGGCGAATGAAAAATTTACAATTTTTTCAAGTTATCAATAAATTAACACAATTTCAATACGCAAAATGTTACGAATTTTGTCAAGTTATTCGAAAGAGTTAAAGAAGCCTGGTAGGCCATTCCTTTGGAACGGTGCAGGGCCTTAATTGAATCGATGCAACGGCGTTGTGTGGCTTTGATAAAGCAAAAAGGCTTTGCAACAAGGTATGTATTATTAATTTTTTCGATATTTTTCTACTGATTTCTAATATTTTTCAAGTTTTTGAATCGTTAAGTATTTTTCTACCGAAAATTTGATTTTTTTTTTAACATTATAGCAAAATTTCAATGGAAAGATTTTAATGCCAAAACCATATTGCATATTAATCGAGTGAAAAAGATCATAGCAAATAAAGAGTATCAAAAAAGTCTCGTTATTGCATTGTAAATAAGTAACAGATGTGCATTTGCATTGACGATGATATCGTTCTTAAGTATTTTTCAACGGCTGTATATTAGAGAGATCCACGCACGCAACTCATTACTTTAAAAAAAAGAAAACTTTCAAATCAATCAACAAACTTACCTATTAATGGAAGAAACACTCGGCACGTTGTCCTGCGAACAAATTCCCTCTGCCAATAGCCGATCACGTATCTCCCATGCGAACATTGTTGGATTTTCGCGTTTGTAGTTGGCAATCGCATCGACGACGGGCGGCGTTGCAACTTTTGGTTTCGAGCCCCCTATAACGCCTGCTTTAAAGCTACCAGTCTCATAGTATCTGGAATAATCAAAGTGAGGAAATATTATTATACGGATAGACAAGATATATGTATGTTAAAAAAACTTAAGGATTGAACTAAAGGTGTCAGTTAAAATCACTGAGCCAAGCGCAGTCAGCGCCAACTTTCGCTTTTACAACAACTACAAATTCGAAGTACAACAATCACTAAAACTATTTTTTGTTGTTTTTTTTTTGTGGCTCGTTTACATCAACAATAATATTTCAACAATTAGGCGTATTCACACGTTGATGCGCAATGTCCTTGCGTCGATGCGAAAGTTTGACATTTGTAAAACAACAAACACATTGCCGAAAATTTCGTACTACTTATGCAATTTCGCAAGATATAAATATTTACATTGAACGTTTACGCGAAAGTGCGAAAAAGACTTGCATTTTCGCAATTGCGCATCAACGCGATGCGATGTAGTCGTTGTTGTTGTTTTATGTTGGCTTGAGTTCGATTTTGCGTGTATGCAAGAAAAACAACAAAAAAGCGAAATTTTGACGAGCTCAAAAAATAACAACCAAAAATATTTCTGTGATTGTTGTACTGAAATATTCTTGTTGTTGTAAGCGAGCCAAAATTGGCTCACTTTTGTTCTACGCTGACACCCTTGGATTGGGCTATAAATAACAAAGTTGAGTCCTCAAATTTTTTATGTATGATCCAATCTTTAAGATTTGAAATTGTTACAATTTTTTGATGGAAAAATATTGTAAATGCTGTCCTATTATGTCAATAGCAAGGATTTATAATTACATAAGTCGTATTCACGATCTTGTTGCATCGTAGGAAATGCAAATTTGCAAGAGTAAATAACTGTGAGCATACGCTGTTGTAAATAGCTATTGCAAACGTTTCAGAACAGCTGTTTTTTGTTTTGCTGTCAAACACATTTTGAATTTATGAAGTTAGTTTTTTTTTTTTTTTTCTTAATTGAAGTATGATAATTTTATATTGAACTAATTAAACAGTCATTTTTGCAATTTTTCAAAAACAGACGCAAGCAAGTGTTAACATGGAAATTGATTACATATGTTTCGGCTACTTTCACATACATATTTATATATTTTCATATATAAACATTTATTTATATAGCCTCATCAGATCAGTTTTAGTTAAATCTTGTCAGTAACCGTACTCGAACCCGTGACTCCAGTTTTCTAATGAAAGAAAACGCGGTGCTTAAGCGATTGCGCTATTGGATACGGATAAACTCTCTGAACAAGATCGCCATTATGGATAAATCATAAGGCTCACTAGCGCCATCTGTTGCGAAAAATTGCCAAATTGTTAGTTGGTAATACACTCTGGTTTTGAGACATGCTACGCTAGCTACAATTAAAACCTACAAGGGCGGATTTGTTTTCCACATACAATGCAGGCTCTCGAATTTAAAATTTATTTGAATTAAAAGTAATTTTATTGAATATTTGTGGGTTATTTAGAAGAAAACAACAATTTTATTAATTATATACATACAGTATGTACAATATGTACTTATGTATGTTAGGGTGGGCCAAATTGTATGGACGAAATTTTATCGACCTCGGCTACCCCCTATGTGAAAGTTCATTCAATTTTACCTTTTATGAATATTTTTATACCCTACACCCAGGGTATATTCACTTTGTCCTTCCGTTTGTAACGCAGAGAAGGAGGCGTGGCAGGTATAGAAAAGTATATATATTCTTGATCAGCGTCACCTCCTGAGTCGATATAGCCATGTCCGTCTGTCTGGCTGGCTGGCTGGCTGGCTGGGTGGCTGGCTGGCTGGCTGGCTGGCTGGCTGGCTGGCTGGCTGGCTGGCTGGCTGGCTGGCTGGCTGGCTGGCTGGCTGGCTGGCTGGCTGGCTGGCTGTGTGTTGAAATACACTTTTTGGGAAAACTGAGCAAGATAATTCAATGAAATTTGGTACACTGCCTCCGTCGTCAAAGTTAGCTCGGGGGATTGAAAATGAGCAAAATCGGTCAACGGACACGCCTACCGCCCATACGAAAATTATATTCAAAATGCAATTTTAGAAGTATTTTTCACGACAATGCAACCACAATACATATAAGTACTACGAATTGTAAGCGCAAGCTCTGATAAAAAACTAAGCGAATTCGGACAAGAGGGCGTGGCACCTCCCATATAAGCAAAAGCTTCAAAACGCTATACTGAAAGCGTTTTTTGAGATCTTCGAACCAACTTTGACTCAGACACTAAAAATTATGAATGAAAGCTCTCAGCAAAAATTGGTTGAAATCGTACAAGGGGGCGTGGCACCTCCCATATAAGCAAAAATTTCAAAATGATATACTGAAAAAGTTTTTTGAGATAATCCAACTAAATTTCACTCTGACACTAAAAACTATGAATGCAAGCTCTGAAAAAAAACTGGGTGTACTCGCACAAGAGGGCGTGGCACCTCCCATACAAGCAAAAGCTTCAAAACGCTTTACTGAAAGCGTTTTTTGAGATATTCGAACCAAATTTGATTCAGACACTAAAAATTATAAATGAAAGCTCTCAGCAAAAATTGGGTGAAATCAGACAAGGGGGCGTGGCACCTCCCATATAAGCAAAAGATTCAAAATGCTATACTGAAAGAGTTTTTTGAGATAATCCAACAAAATTTCGCTCTGACACTAAAAACTATAAATTCAAGCTCTGAACAAAAACTGGGTGTACTCGGACAAGAGGGAGTGGCACCTCCCATATAAGCAAAATTTTCAAAATACTGCAGTGTAGGGTATTTATTTTTGGCCAGGCCAAAATTTACACCCTTACTAGTTTTTATTTTCATACTAAATTTTAAAAATTTTTATAAAGACAAAAGTAATGTCATTATATGATTTGGCTGGTATTTTGTCAGTAATCAATTGAATTAAATTTTGTTTTCACAGAAAGTTCACTTGATGGTGTGGAATTGATGCTTTATATTTAAAAAAGTGATATGGGTCAAATAGCCGATTATTATGACCGACTTTCAAAATAAACGATTCATATTTTTGGATGAATTTTTTCAAACTAAACACCAACCTAGGCTGAAAGTTCATTCAATTTGATGAATATTTGCCCAAGGAACCATACCTCTAAGTTTAATTTTAGTTTGGCGCATTTTCGATTTAAAATTTTACCTTGCGTTTAATATTTATTTTTATGCTAAATTTTCAAAATTCTTATAGAGACAAAAGTAATATCATAATATGTTTTGGCTGGTATTCTGTGAGTAATCAATAAAATTGAATTCTGTTTTTACTAAAAGTTTACTTGATAGCGTGAAATTGATAATATTCATTCCAAAAAATTATACATACCAAAAATCCATGTAAAAATATGACTCGTTTATTTTGAAATCGGTTATTTGACCGATAAAATTTTTTTGGAATAAATATAATCAATTCCACGCTATCAAGTAAACTTTTCGTAAAAACAGAACCCAATTTTATTGAATACAGACAGAATACCAGCCAAAACATATTATGATATTACTTTTGTCTCTATGAGATTTTTGAAAATTAAGCATAAAAATAAATATTAAACGCAAGGTAAAATTTTCAATCGAAAATGCGCCGAACTAAAGTTGAACGTAGAGGTATAGTTCCTTGGGCAAATTTTCATCAAATTGAATGAACTTTTAGCCTAGGTTGGTGTTTAGTTTGAAAAAATTCATCCAAAAATATGAATCGTTTATTTTGAAAGTCGGTCATAATAATCGGCTATTTGACCCATATCACTTTTTTAAATATATAACATCAATTCCACACAATCAAGTAAACTTTTCGTGTAAACATAACCCAATATAATTGATTACTGACAGAATACCAGCCAACTCATTTAATGACATTACTTTTGTCTTTATAAAAATTTTTAAAATTTAGTATGAAAATAAAAAAAATATTCATAAAAGGTAAAATTTTCAATCAAAAATGGGCCGAACTAAAGTTGAACGCAGAGGTATAGTTCCTTGGGCAAATATTCATAGAATTGAATGAACTTTAACATAGGGGGGTAGCCGAGGTCAGTTTTCAAATCGGCCCACCCTAATGTATGTATATCTATTTTTGTACAATTTTTACAAAATTTATCTTTTCTTTTGGCGGCTGTATGAGCTTCTCCTTAACATTTGCCGCACATTCCAGACGTAATCCGTAAACGGTGTGTTCTTATCGTTGTATTTGCATATATCGATGTTCTAAATGCAAATACTAAGTAGAAATCTTTGTAAATTAAACCAAAACGAAAAAATTTAAATTTAATTACATTTGTTTACATTTTAATTTCAATTTGTGACAAAAACGGTTGTCAAAAACAAAAAAGTCTTCAAGCAATTGTGCCAATCACAAATAAAAACTAGTAAGGGTGTAAATTTTGGCCTGGCCAAAAAATAAATACCCTACACTGCAGTATTTTGAAAATTTTGCTTATATGGGAGGTGCCACTCCCTCTTGTCCGAGTACACCCAGTTTTTGTTCAGAGCTTGAATTTATAGTTTTTAGTGTCAGAGTGAAATTTTGTTGGATTATCTCAAAAAACTCTTTCAGTATAGCATTTTGAATCTTTTGCTTATATGGGAGGTGCCACGCCCCCTTGTCTGATTTCACCCAATTTTTGCTGAGAGCTTTCATTTGTAATTTTTAGTGTCTGAATCAAATTTGGTTCGAATATCTCAAAAAACGCTTTCAGTAAAGCGTTTTGAAGCTTTTGCTTATATGGGAGGTGCCACGCCCTCTTGTGCGAATACACCCAGTTTTTTTTCAGAGCTTGCATTCATAGTTTTTAGTGTCAGAGTGAAATTTAGCTGGATTTTCTCAAAAAACTTTTTCAGTATATCATTTTGAAATTTTTGCTTATATGGGAGGTGCCACGCCCCCTTGTACGATTTCAACCAATTTTTGCTGAGAGCTTTCATTTATGACTCTTAGTGTCTGAGTCAAAGTTGGTTCGAATACCTCAAAAAACGCTTTCAGTATATCGTTTTGAAGCTTTTGCTTATATGGGAGGTGCCACGCCCTCTTGTCCGAATTCGCTCAGTTTTTTATCAGAGCTTGCGCTTACAATTCGTAGTACTTATATGTATTGTGGTTGCATTTTCGTGAAAAATACTTCTAAAATTGCATTTTGAATATAATTTTTGTATGGGCGGTAGGCGTGTCCGTTGACCGATTTTGCTCATTTTCAATCCCCCGAGCTAACTTTGACGACGGAGGCAGTGTACCAAATTTCATTGAATTATCTTGCTCAGTTTTCCCAAAAAGTGTATTTCAACACACAGCCAGCCAGCCAGCCAGCCACCCAGCCAGCCAGCCAGCCAGACAGACGGACATGGCTATATCGACTCAGGAGGTGACGCTGATCAAGAATATATATACTTTTCTATACCTGCCACGCCTCCTTCTCTGCGTTACAAACGGAAGGACAAAGTGAATATACCCTGGGTGTAGGGTATAACTAGTAAGGGTGTAATCTTTGGCCTGGCCAAACATTAAATACCCTACACTGCAGTACTTTTGAAATTTTGCTCATATGGGAGGTGCAACACCCCCTTGTCCGATTTCAACCAATTTTTGTTGAGAGCTTTCATTTACAATTCTTAGTGTCTCAGGCGAATTTGGTTTGCATATCTCAAGAAACGTTTTTAGTGTAGCGTTTTGATGCATTTGGTTATATGGGAGGTACCACGCCCTCTTGTCCGAATTTGCTCAGTTTCCAGAGCTTGCGCTTACAATTCGTATTATTTATGTGTATTTTGGTTGCATTGTCGTGAAAAATATTCCTAAAGTTGCATTTTGAATATATTTTTTGTATGGGCGGTAGGCGTGTTTGTTGATCGATTTTGCTCATTTTCAATCCCCCGAGCTATCTTTAAAGATGGAGGCAGTGTACAAAATTTCATTGAATTATCTTGCTCAGTTTTCCCAAAAAGTGTATTTCAACACACAGCCAGCCACCCAGCCAGACAGACGGACATGGCTATATCGACTCAGGAGGTGACGCTGATCAAGAATATATATACTTTTCTCTATCTGCCACGCCTCCTTCTCTGCGTTACAAACGGAAGGACAAAGTGAATATACCCTGGGTGTAGGGTATAAAAATAAAGTCAGTCACGATAGACTATTGGAAATCAATCGTACAATAGGTTTTTGTCTTGCAAGTTTGGTCTTGCTTACAAGACTCTTGCTTTTTAAAAATCAATAAAATTTATTTTTGTAATTTAAAATAATTTTGCATTTGCTACGATGCAACAAGATCGTGAATACGGGTATAGTCCGAACTCATATAAAGTTAAAAGTCTGATATTCGTTGAACAGTGTTTCAAAATGAGACTTTTTCAATTTCTCAACATTTTAGACTTTGACTTTTTTTCAGTATTTCTTGAAATTTTGTTAGATTTTTGGGAATTTTTTCTGCTTAAAAACATTTTTCGACTTTTTTTAACATTTTTTTTTTTTTTTTTTTTTTGATATACCTACTTGTTTTCCAATTTTCCAAAATTTTTCCAAATTTCTTTTTTAATTTTTTATGTTTAAAAATCACGACGCAACTGCTTGCACATTTTTAAAATTTTTCCATACGAACACTTTTTTCGCCCTATTATTCGGAAACACCCTGCATAATTTACTTACATATGGGGCAATTTAAGGCGTAGCGCACAGGAAAAAAATTTTGATGTATCCGATTTCAGTAATTTTTGACTATGTAGATCCAGATACAAATTTTTTTTTCAAATATAAGGTCTGGTTAACGAGCTAGAGGACTTGGGCTTTCTTGGACGATTCTAAGCATTTTATGCCAGGTACACTTTTTACGTAAGATGTCTTCCCTGTTGAGTTAACGAAGAGTTTTGCCTACCGCGGGCGTTTAAAAGCCAAAAACTCTCATCTAGCGACCGAATCCCATCTTGAGTCATACATCATTTTCAGTTTATAAATTATGCTTTGATTTAAAGTAGGGTAAGGTAACCGGCTGTGAGCCGTTACCGGTTGTGGGCCACCCCTTGTATTTTTTGACGTTTATAAAATGACAGATCTGAGTATGAGGTTATGTGTACATTGACAATAGACATTATTAGTGCAAACACTGAAGTGAAAGGACGCATCTGACACGCAGCTACAACAAAACAAAAAAAATTTACGAAGAAACTTTTAATAAAGAAATTTCTGAAGATTTTGCGAGTATGATGAAGCGAAGTGAAATATTGCAAAGAGGTGAGTGTTATGCATTTTAATGCAGTATTTGCGTTAAATTTTCCGACTTCATATCGAGTTTGCTCAAAATTTTTCGCCACGAGAATTTTGCCAGTCACTTAAGGGATGGCTGCCATTACCGGTTGTGGGCCACCTTTTGTAATCGGTTGTGGGTTACCATAAAATAAATAAATCGACTTCTGTTAGCTGTCTTTTGGATGAACTTGGCCCCTTCCAAGCCGCTTCACCCAAAAAATCATCAAATCGCGGCCGAAAGTCAAATTGCGATTCCGATGAGGATGATTAATAATTTGAAAAAGTCACATTTTCTTGATGTTTTTTCGCCTAGAGGCTTCATTGATAAATAGATTTTGATAATACATATTTCTTAACTGTTTTTTTTTTTCATAATTTTGCATTTAAAGTGGATTTTTCAGGGTGGCCCACAACCGGTTATAAATTTTTACAAAAATTGTTAAAAAAAAATTTTTCTTGAAAAATTATAGAAAAATTGTTTCTTTTTGGTTACCTACTGCCTCTAGCTTTCCATTGGTACCCACAAGTCCGAAAAATGTATACTTGAATGCAAGTTACGTGCAAAAAACGAAACCCGGCCCACAACCGGTTACCTTCCCCTACTTTTAAAAAAAATTTAAGGGGGTTTTTTAAAAAAATTTAAAATTTTTAAAAAATTTTTTTCACCAAGTAATATTTTTTTTATAAAAAGAACATTTAAAAATTAATGGGACCAGTTACTTAGACATATTAATTTACTTTGGTGTAAGCTATAAATTTTTTAAAAAACACCCTTTTCATGAAAATGACTAAAAACGCCAACTTCAACACCCTGTATCTAAACAACAAATAGTAACAGGATAAAATTCTCCCGGTTTATTGTTCTTGCACACCGGAACTATCATATTGCCAATTTTGAGCGAAATCGGAGACAAAAAAATTTTCAGCTGATACACTTGGCGTGTTTTTGCTTCATATACAACATCGTATCATCTCTTCACATAATTTGCGTCGAGATATAAAAATATACTATACATTTCAGAAATATATATGTATTTCATGTTATTTAATGTTCAATGTAAAGAAAAAAGGGAACAATATTTTCAGTGAAAATGAAAAAAAAATTAAAATGCTGTTTTCGTTTTTATTTCATGGTTCTCTCTTGTGTACTGGATCCTGCTGTAATTGGTTTTTGTTATTTGATGCACGACAACTTCCTCTACTCAGCACATTTTTTGGGACTCAACTGGCCATTGGATAGAGTGTATGATGGCTTGGCATGACGTGTTTTCGTAGTGGTGCTCCAAGGAAATAGGTCTTAATTGCTTTTCTGGTTTTTGTGTCTGTCTATGTTTCGTGCTGAGCTGTGCTTTGCTTTGTCGTGTGTGTGTGCGTCAGTCCTTCTGACCAATAAAGCTGTCGGGTTAAGTGGCAAAAGCAAACAACAACAACAACATCGTTAACCAAAAGCGTTAAATTTTGATTTTTACTTGCATACTTTGGGTAAAAGCATTAAAACCGACATTACACTGTTAAACTTTGAAAAGAAAAAATTTTACCCAAAATTAAGAGAAAAAATATTTCTGACCTTTTCACTTTAATTCTTGAATTTTTCACAGGAAAGAGAAAGAATAATAATACATTATCTAGAGTAAAATCCAAAATTTTTAATTTTTTATGATACTTAAGCTCATTTAAAAGTTCGTTTTGTTATCTCTCAGAAAAAAAAAACTGTGTTTCCAATGTAACTTTTGAATTTTTCAAATCTATTGTAGTTCTACCTAACTACAATATTATTTATAAAGATTTTTAAGTACACCTAAGAAGAGGGCTATCTGTGGCCTGGCCCGGGCTCTGGCCTTCCTCGAAATTTGCAATAAGGTACCTTGAAGAAAGATGTATGGGTAACGTTTATGACAGAGCTTATCGGCCCCTCCAAAAAAAAATCATATCTACGCCCCTACACTACACTGCATACTTTTGAAAACATTGCTATGTACTTCCTATTAACCAAATTCAACTATTATTTACGCCGTGCTTGCATTTAATTACATTTTTTACGCATTCTTCTTAAGTTTCAAGTATTTGATGCTTAATAGAAACCATTAACCGATTATAACCAAGTTTTTTGAGAAATGGATCAAATACACAATAGAAACATTATATAAGGGGTTAAGCTGTTCAAGACGAACTTGGAACAACAAGTTTTATCCAAAATTAAGCTGTAGAGTTTCACAGTAGTGTGAAATTTCGAAAATATGTTTTTGGTAAGTATTTTAGCTATGATAAAAACGAATATGGGTTGATTTGAAGTTTCAGATATTATTTTTTTTATATACATACCTCAATTCAAAACGAACTAGTAAGGGTGTAACCTTTGGCCTGACCAAACATTAAATACCCTACACTGCAGTATTTTGAAAATGTTGCTTATATGGGAAGTGCCACGCCCTCTTGTCGGAGTTCACACAGTTTATGCTCAGAGCTTGCATTTATAGTTCTTAGTGTCTGAGTAAAATTTGGTTGGATTGTCTCAAAAAACGTATTTAGCATAGCCTTTTGAAGCTTTTGCTTATATGGGAGGTGCCACGCCCCCTTGCCTAGGTTCGTCTAGTTTTAGCTCAAAGCGTGCATATATAGTCCTTTGTATTTGAGTGAAATTTGGTTGAATTATCTCAAAAACCTTTTTAGTATAACGTTTTGAAGCTTTTGCTCATTTGAGAGGTGCCACGCCGAATTAGCTCAGTTTTTTTTTTTCAGAACTCGCGCTTACAATTCGCAGTATTTATGTGTATTTTGGTTGCATTGTCGTGAAAAATACTCCTAAAATTGCATTTTGAATATATTTTTTGTATGTGCGGTAGGCGTGTCCGTTGACCGATTTTGCTCATTTTCAATCCCACGAGCTAACTCGTACCAAATTTCATTAAATTATCTTGCTCAGTTTTTCCAAAAAGTATATTTCCACACAAAGCCAGCCAGCTACCCAGCCAGCCAGACAGACGGATATGGCTTTATCGACTCATGAGGTGACGTTGATCAAGAATATATATACTTTTCTATATCTGCCACGCCTCCTTCTCTGCGTTACAAACGGAAGGACAAAGTGAATATACCCTGGGTGTAGGGTATAAAAATGTAATGAACTTTTTATTTCTCATATGTTGACGTACTGATGTACTTTTTGACGCTGAATTCATCTTTATCAACAGAATTGTAATTTTACCTGCAGTATTTCGAAATATCCTTGCTTGAAGTTGAAGAAAACGTTGTGTTCATTCTTATAGCGTAGCTACAGGAAAATATGAAATTCTTTTTTAAATGTGGCATCAAATAGCAACACTCTTTCTCATAAAACTATACCTTCGAACTTTTCCAATAGGACTCTTTCTTTCCGAGTTATGGTCCTTTGAAAGAAATAAAGTATTTTAGCCCCATACAAAGGACGAAATTGCATTAGTATCGAGAAACCAATTTATGGCCAAAATGCACTCAAAATGAGTTAAAATCTGCTGCAAGGTCTTAGTGCCATTAAGCGGAATGCCCAGAGATAAAAAAAGGGCGATGCCGCGCACCAAAAATATTTCCTCCTTTGTATGGGGGTTGAAATACCTTCTCTTTAAAGGATCATAACTGGAAAAGTAAGAATCCAATTGGCAAAGTCAACACCATAATAAACTTTGACATTTTCTAGCATAAACGTAGTCACAACGTTTTGATATACAAGTGCTATTTGTTTTGTTTACAGTGAGTTAAGAAAATCAATTTTTCCATTGATAATTTAAGCGACTGATAAATTATGGGGTTTCCAACGAGACCAAACGTTTTTTGCAACTAAGTGTTGTAATGATAAAATAATTGAGATGCAAAAAAAAAATGCAGAACCACAATGAATCGATCTCTATAAGAGATGGATAGGGGAAAATCTATCTAATGTTTCCATAAGATAGGTGGCAATAAGTTGATGCAGAGCAAGTGTGTGCACGCTAGTGATTCCAGGTCTATGCTCGTCGGGATATGGGGGGGATTCGTGCCCTACACTAACAATGCCTTTTAATTATCATCCATAAAAAAATCGTGCACAATTACATAATAGTGAAAATGCAAAGAAAAAAAAATAAACAACCCCAAACAAGGATCAAAATTAATAAACTGCCTTAAGGCAAGTTAAACTAGAACATAAAATCTTTACAAATCAGGCGCAAGGTAAACTACTCTATCTTTCTGGTGGGAGACAGTAGGTGTTATTCTGTCTCGGGTCTTGTCCCTAGCCCAACCATAGTCTGAGAGACCCTCAATCTCTCCCAAACCCAACCAAAAGCAAATTCAAACTAACAAAATTACGTTGTCATCACAAGACTTATTAAAGTGTTTACAATTTATTCATTATTTATGATAATATGTTAATTCAAAATATTAAATATACTAAATAGCATTTATACATTTTATATACTATTCAAAAATAGATAGAAAAAATGTAATGTAAATTTCAATACTGTGCAAAAAAAAAGGTTAATTCAAAATTTTGGTTTTGTCAACATTGTTGATACAATTTTTAACAACATTGCAGATTAAGCCTTAGCAAATTAAAGAGCAAATAAAAAAGATTGAAACATAATGAAAACCGAAACACTATAGCTATAAATTTGAGAACATATCAATTCAAAGAAGAGCTTTGAAGTATTTCTTTGTTTTTGTTTTCTTATTTCTTTTCAATCAATTTAAAATATAACTACGATAAAGAGAGTTAAAAATAGGAGTAAAACTCACTTACATATTTAGCGGCTGCATCGATGACGTTGAGCTCAGCGTAGCGATGTGATGCTGCAGTTATGGAATGTGTGTAAAATGTTCTCACTAATTATAGTTAAACACTAGCTTAATCTCTCTATTGGAATAATTACCCAGTTGAAACTTTTTTGTTGTCTTTTATCTTTGCTTTTGTTTCTTTTTTGGAACTAAGAACTAAGATTGAAGATACTTTTTGTGCATTAACCCATTATAAACAATGAGGAAATTTTTAATAAAAATTTTAAATTATTTTAAAAGATTTTTAATTATGAAACAAAAAAAAAAAAAGTTTTAAAAGGGCAATATTATATAGGTTCTTATATCGAGAAACAAAATATTTCAATGAATTTATTTGAAATAAAAGAAAATTTTAATTAAATTTAAGTATTATTTAAATTCTAAATGATTTCAGAAAATCATAGGTCAATCAAACTTGCATTGAATTAAAGAAGTACTGAAGGCTTCGGTATTACTTTTAAGACATTAAATTATTATTTATTTTATTGAATTGACAATTTATGAATTTAATTCAAACGTTTCATGAAAAAAAAATAAATTTTGAATAGAATGGAATGTTGTATTGAAGAATTAAGTATTATTAGTTAAAAGTTAAACTAAAAAGTTTTGGAAAAACTTCACCGCCATTTTGTGGCCATCGTACATATATATATCTTTAATACGAATATGTTGAAATTGAACACTTTGGAAAAAAAAACATGAGCCTTTTTCAAATCTACGAAACTACTTAAATTTCACTGAGATTTTGAATTCCACAGTAGCAAATGAATAGCGTAAAAATTAAAACTTAAGCTGAAGACTGCTAGTAAGTACAAGTCATGCGTCGATGAAACTGCAGAAATTAGTCAGTTTATTCTGCAATGATTTATGAGTCTGCGAAGTACGTAAATTTCAGCATAAAAAAAAAGTTTCCAATTACGCCTTGTATTTAAAAATTCTTTCTGGAGCTTTCTGGATATTTGAAATCAGCATCGGTAAGATGCTCGTGTTGTAATTTGGTTATGGTGACCCAATTTTCACGTGGTAAATTATTAGGGCTTCTTGAAAGTTTCTTGATGAAATGGTGCTTGTTTAAGAAGTGTAAACTTTAAAAGCTGCGCATCTCCAGGCCACCTGCTGAAGATGCGCCAAATCTTCTTACAGCAAAACTTTCGCAATAGTGGGGCTCCGCTGAACAATTGTACGCCTTCGCAATAATTTTTCCTAAGTAACAAAATACAATGGGTCGGACTCCTTTTCTAATTTTTCTCTATTTATTTATTTATGTTACTTTACCTTAGAAATTCAAAAATCCCTGGAACTTATGTAAATCCGTTTGAAATTTTTATGGCCTTTGATAATTTAATGGTTTCACTTTCTTAGGAAATATATTAAAATCACGACTTTACGGAAAAAAAAAATATTAAATCACACTTAAGATGTTCTTTGTTCAGCATACCAATTTGAAAAGAATGCTTTTGATAATTGCATATTGCAACAAAGGTATTATGAAAAGCCCACTGCTAAAAAAAAACACTTGTTACATTTAAAACGGTATTGCAAAGAAATTGGAAAAATATATTGAAATATAGGTACCGAAAATTAAAACGTATGGCAAAGTCAGCCTATGTTCACTCTATTTCGCTTGCATGTAATATTACAAACGCAACGCTAAGCTAAGTTTGAACTTAAGTCTAAGCTACCCCTAAAGCAAAGGTAGTGCACATGCAGAAGTACTGAGTACATATACATGAACCTATGATATTCACAGTTTTGCGTGCAGGCGTGGGCGACTGACATACTGATTTAAAGAGTGCCTAATAGTATAACAGTTTGATTAAATTAGAACTCTATACAAATTCAGTTTATGATTTATTTAGCCCATTACAAAACAGGTTTTTAATACTGCAGCCTTGCAGCTGTATAAAAAATCTGGAAATTTTCAGAAAAATCAGAGAAAAAAAATATTTTTACAGAGGTTTCATGTCCTTTGCATGGTAAGTCCCTAAAATTTTCCCATTTAAATCTTCCAAGACGTAGTAGACTGACCCAAGTTTTTCTCGAACCTTAGCTTTAAGGTAAGTTTTGGCTAATTTGCTGTTAAAGTGGTTGGCTAAGTTGCTTTGCGCAAAATTTTTACGTAAGATTTCCTGGCCTACTTGATAACTAACTGGACGAGTTCGCAAATTGTAGATTTTTGCATTTGTTGTGTGTGCTTTCTTTAAATTTTGTCTAACTAAATCCCGAATTACCGATAAATGATCATGTCGTTGCTCTACATTTTCAGTCCTTCCTTCTTCTAACATACTCACATTCCTAAGGAGTCTATAGCTGTCCCCATGTAACAACATGTGCTGCCCAAAAACGACAAAATAAGGACTATAACAGGTTGTTTGATGCACCGAATTGCGCAAGGCACAATTGATGCTGCTCAGGTGAATATCCCACTCGCGTTGGTCGCTTTTTATATAAGCACGTAGTGCTGCATTGATCGAGCGATTTACTCTTTCAGAGCTATTGCTTTGAGGTGAGTAAACCGCTGTACAAGTGTGCTTTATTCCAAGCTTAGTTAAAAAGGATTCAAATTCATTTGACCGAAATTGGCTGCCATTGTCGCTAATTACGGTTTCAGGGACTCCAAAAATATCAAAAATGTTCGTCTTAAGAAATTGAATAATGGGAGAAGACGTGAACTTTTTTAGTGGACATAAGAAAGTAAATTTTGATAACTGATCCAATACAATCAACAAACCAATATGCCCACTTTTAGACCTGGGTAAAGGACCAATCAAATCTATAAACAAACGCTGAAACACTCTCTCGGTTGGAAAAAAATTGCCCATTGGAGGCCTATTTATTTTAGTAGAATGTTTTGTCATTTTGCAGGTTTCGCAGCTCAGCACATAATCTCGCACCATTCGATACATGGCGGGCCAAAAGAAATATCTTCTCAAACGTTCTACGGTTTTTGCTACACCCCCATGAGCACTAGTCGCCCCGTCATGTGCACTACGAATCACTATATCTTGCAAATTTTTAGGCACAACTAATTTCCATGTTGAATTTTCTTGATTTTCGTCACCAGTGTAGTGTTCGGTACGTTTATATATGTATTTGTCGCAAACTTTGAAATCAGGAAGCTTATCCACATTGTTTTGAATTTTGCTCCTGTGCTCTGCATACTCCAAACTGTCAAATTCACCCGAATCAAGATCAATATCTGGCACATTTTCTATCACCATTTCCGAAATTTCGTCCGCATTTTCACTATTTGTACGTGAGAGGGCGTCTGGCACCACATTCGCGCTTCCTTTGCGATGTTCAATCACAAAATCGTAGCCTTGAAGCTTTAAGGCCCAGCGAGCTAAACGACCGCTGAGGTCTGTTTGCCTCATAAGCCAGCGAAGGCTAGCGTGGTCCGTAATTATTTGAAACTCCTGACCCTCAACGTATGAACGAAATTTCTTTACCGCCAGCACCGCCGCCAAGCATTCCTGCTCAGTCACGGAGTAGTTGCGCTGCGCATTATTGAGCTTCTGTGACATGAAAGCCACAGGTACTTCTTCATTATTCTCATTCTTCTGCGCGAGCACTGCACCTACTCCGTGCTGACTTGCATCACACTGAATTATAAATGGCTTATTAAAATCCGGATTGGCGAGCAACGGTGCTGACGTCAAGCGATCTTTCAACAGTTTGAATGCCGCTTCAGCTTCCGGTGTCCATTCAAAAACTCGCGCCTTTTTCAATAGTTCAGTTAATGGGGTGGTGATTTCGGCAAAGTTAGCAATAAAACGCCTATACCAACCAGCCATCCCTAGAAAACGTCGTAACTGTCGGACTGATTTTGGCACAGGGTACTCAGTAATTGCTGAAATTTTGTCCTGATCCGTTCTAAGTGTGCCGCGGCCTACAACATACCCAAGATATCGCACCTCTTTTAAGCAAAATTTACTTTTAGCAATATTAATTGTGAGCCCTGCTTTTCGAATGTGTAGTGCAACTTCTTGAAGTAGGTGGATATGAGACAAGAAATCGGTCGAAAGCAACAAGAGGTCATCAAGGTAAACGAACACCTGCTCTTTAAGGTGGTAAGGGATAACCTTATCCATTAGCCTACACATCGTCTGGGGCGCGTTGCACAAACCGAATGGCATAACAGTGAACTGATACAAAGGTCGGTTTGGCACGGTAAAAGCAGTCTTTTCGCGAGAGCCCATTTCTAGTGGAATTTGCCAGAATGCATCCTTTAAATCCAGACTAGAAATGTACTCTGCGCGGGGAAGCCTGCTTAGTATACCCTCGATGTGAGGCAATGGATACGCATCCTTCACCGTAAGTTCATTCACCTTCCGACTATCCAAACAGAGTCTGGCCTTCCCCGGTTTTCTAACTAAGACCACCGGCGAAGACCAGGCACTGTTTGACTCTTCAATGACCCCTAATGCAAGCATTCGATCGATCTCTTGGCCCATAATCTTCTCTACTGCAGGCGAAATGGGAAAGTGCCTCTGCTTTATGGGTTTGGCTGTTCCAACATCAATCGAGTGCTCTAAAACCAAAGTTTTTCCCAGACCTGATTCTTCAAAAGACGGGAAGCATCTTATTGCCGAATTTAACAAATCTTTTTGTGCCATATCTAGGTCATGCATATTAGAATCGTTTTCAGAAAAATTAACTTCACTTATGATATGTGGGGCTAACTTGAAAACTTTCCAAAAGTCTACTCCCAGATAAATATTTTGCGCTAATGTTGGTATAATATAAAATTCTATTTTATGTGTCTTGTCCAGGTATTCTACATCTAACTCTACAACACCTTTAATGTCTTGTTTAGATCCGTCTGCCACCCGTATAAAAGATTTAATTGGTTTAAACTTCAAATTTGAACTCAAAATTTCATCTGCAAGAGAACTGCCTATGCAACTAGCTGAGGCACCTGAGTCAAGTAAGCCAAGGATATTTTTATTCAAAACCTTAATAGAAGCATAAGGACGTATGTCACTGTCCTTGCAGAGAACTGTGGATAAGAGAAATTGCCTTTTATCTCTAACTTTCTCCCAGTAATCTCTCGCACGTTGTGCAGAACGGGATCTTTCGAAAATTTTGTTGCGAATATTTTTATAATTTTTCATTCTTTCGTGTAAAGGCTTGATTGGAAATAAATTTGTCACATTTGGTAGTTGGGTTACGTCAGATTTTTTTAAAATTAAAATTGAAGATTTATTAGCTAGTTCATGTTCTTTTTGTAAGTTCTGGGATGTCTGCTGTTGTTGCCGCAGCCATCCCCCTGTCTGTTTTCCGCTTTGTTACAATTTGTACAATTGGGCAAGAAAAATCCTAACAAACCACAACCGTAGCAAAAAATACGACGTGGTTTTTCACATTGCTTATAACTGTGTCCTAAATCTTCACAGTTCCAGCATTTGACATTTGAATAATCAACCGATTTAGCTTGTGCTCGAATTTCACTAACATCTTCCGCACAATCATCGTCACCTGATTCTGGCTCTAAAACTTCTGAAATCTGTTTCTTTTGATAAGAAAAAGGCTTAGCAAAATTCAAATTAGGACGCTGAAAAGTATCAAGCAGATTTTCACGTCGGTTACAAGCGCGCCTCAATTCAGAAATAGTTTTTATTTCTAGGTGCAAAAGCTCATGACGGATTTCGGGACGTAAATTTCGAATGAGCGTTTCTACTAAAACCAATTCAGGCATTGGTGTACGCAGACTATCACAAATGCACATAATAGAATCGAAAAATTGTTCAAAAGTTTCGTTTCCTCGTTGCTTTCGGGAGCGAATTTTTTCCTCGATATCAAAATCTGACCTTACATCCTTAAAATTTTTTCGCAGTTCTTCGCATATGTTGGACCAATCTAATCTTTGCACAGCACGATGATGCCGCCAAAACCATCTCTTAGCTTTTCCCTCAAATAACACGTGCGCATGCTGACATAATAAATTAAAATTGCATCTAAGTGTGGAGACGGTAAGAGCGTTCACACGGTAGATAAATTCATCTACAGAAATTGATTCTAATGACCCATCAAATGTTATTTTCCAATTAAAAATTGTTTTTGCAATTGAATCAGAAGAAGAATTGCCATTGGAACTAATCCCAGGAATGGGATTATTGCGATCTGAATTATGATTAGCATTTTGATCAATGTTCTGCTCGTTACGAGAACTAACATCATTATTATTGTTTGCATTTTGGTTACTTGGTTCTTCTAAAAGATTTAAGCCTGATCGAGATGCATTATGGGTGCGTAACAAAGGATTTTGACCTATATTCAAATTTTGGAAATACGAATCTAGAGAACTAGTGACTAGCTGGGCAACGGTACCTCTTAATTCACGTGAAAAATTTTCATTTTGACGTTGGATTGATTCATCAACTATATCTTGCATGCGTCGTAAATCAAAATTAGAATTAAGTTGTTCATTCCTATTATTCCTATCATTCCTGTCATTTCTGTCATTTCGGTTACGGTTATTATGATTATTAAAGTTTGGTGGCCTCCCACGTCCGCGATGGTTTGCAGGCGATCTATACTCATTTTGACTTTGCCAACTTGAAACCGTAGCATTGGCTGCTTGAGAACGTGTAGTAGGACCCCTACCATTAATTGCTCCTTTTGGTCGTGCACCATTTCCAAGATCAAGAGAAAGTGGTGGCTCTTGCTCGGCAAAGCTATGAAGAGACTGGCTATCACAAGATCTTCTGCAGATTGGGCAGCTATTGTTTTCTTGTAACCATATGGCAATGCAAGAACGGTGGAAGCCATGACGACAAGGCGTTAACGCAAAATTTAACTCTGTAGTAACTTCACTACATATAGTGCAAAGTTCTCCAGGTAGACCCAATTGAACCAAATCTTCGTTGCTGTGATGAACAGCCATTTTAAATTTATGTATATAAAAAAATCAAAAATCTTATCTAAATCCAAAAACTGTCGTATCGCACTAAAACCGAAAGTCAAAATCACGATCGAATCGAAAACGAATGGATATTCAAAATGTATCAAAAATTTGTACAGCCTATTTGATAATCTATAACCTGAGCTATTTAGAAAGGTTGTAATAAGATTACTTTAGCTTTTCACGATTCAAAAAAAAAATATGCGAAAGTATTTATACGCAAAATTGGCTTAAGTCTTGTGATTGACTGACGAAAATCTTGTTAGTTTAAAAAAAAAATATAAAACAGACTCACTCAGAAACAGAAGCAGATTTACCTTACCTGAATAAAAAAAAGTGGAAAATTAAATTTATGAAGAAAGCGGTTTGCAAATATACTTCACTTCACATATCGAATGAAAAGAAACGATTTATAAAAAAAATAGATTCCAAAAGATATGACAAGGGTATTTTGTTCAAATTGAAATTTAAGGCTGGTTAAAAGAATGCTTAGCACGCTAATAAGTTCCAGTGCCTTATTTAAATATGACGGATTTATATTTTATATGTTTTAAAAATGGTTTGCCGAACGCCAAGCATTCGAACAAAATTCCAAAAATTTTTAAAACATACAATGAAAATTGAAAATGAAAAACTTATTTCCAAAGTCGGTTAGTTAAGCTCTGAAAAGCTAATTTCTAATTCCAGACTTACTGAACAAGTTCCAAGAAAAAACTGAGGATAGCCCAAAAACAATCGGGCCCCACGTTGGGCGCCATTTTATGTAATGATAAAATAATTGAGATGCAAAAAAAAAATGCAGAACCACAATGAATCGATCTCTATAAGAGATGGATAGGGGAAAATCTATCTAATGTTTCCATAAGATAGGTGGCAATAAGTTGATGCAGAGCAAGTGTGTGCACGCTAGTGATTCCAGGTCTATGCTCGTCGGGATATGGGGGGGATTCGTGCCCTACACTAACAATGCCTTTTAATTATCATCCATAAAAAAATCGTGCACAATTACATAATAGTGAAAATGCAAAGAAAAAAAAATAAACAACCCCAAACAAGGATCAAAATTAATAAACTGCCTTAAGGCAAGTTAAACTAGAACATAAAATCTTTACAAATCAGGCGCAAGGTAAACTACTCTATCTTTCTGGTGGGAGACAGTAGGTGTTATTCTGTCTCGGGTCTTGTCCCTAGCCCAACCATAGTCTGAGAGACCCTCAATCTCTCCCAAACCCAACCAAAAGCAAATTCAAACTAACAAAATTACGTTGTCATCACAAGACTTATTAAAGTGTTTACAATTTATTCATTATTTATGATAATATGTTAATTCAAAATATTAAATATACTAAATAGCATTTATACATTTTATATACTATTCAAAAATAGATAGAAAAAATGTAATGTAAATTTCAATACTGTGCAAAAAAAAAGGTTAATTCAAAATTTTGGTTTTGTCAACATTGTTGATACAATTTTTAACAACATTGCAGATTAAGCCTTAGCAAATTAAAGAGCAAATAAAAAAGATTGAAACATAATGAAAACCGAAACACTATAGCTATAAATTTGAGAACATATCAATTCAAAGAAGAGCTTTGAAGTATTTCTTTGTTTTTGTTTTCTTATTTCTTTTCAATCAATTTAAAATATAACTACGATAAAGAGAGTTAAAAATAGGAGTAAAACTCACTTACATATTTAGCGGCTGCATCGATGACGTTGAGCTCAGCGTAGCGATGTGATGCTGCAGTTATGGAATGTGTGTAAAATGTTCTCACTAATTATAGTTAAACACTAGCTTAATCTCTCTATTGGAATAATTACCCAGTTGAAACTTTTTTGTTGTCTTTTATCTTTGCTTTTGTTTCTTTTTTGGAACTAAGAACTAAGATTGAAGATACTTTTTGTGCATTAACCCATTATAAACAATGAGGAAATTTTTAATAAAAATTTTAAATTATTTTAAAAGATTTTTAATTATGAAACAAAAAAAAAAAAAGTTTTAAAAGGGCAATATTATATAGGTTCTTATATCGAGAAACAAAATATTTCAATGAATTTATTTGAAATAAAAGAAAATTTTAATTAAATTTAAGTATTATTTAAATTCTAAATGATTTCAGAAAATCATAGGTCAATCAAACTTGCATTGAATTAAAGAAGTACTGAAGGCTTCGGTATTACTTTTAAGACATTAAATTATTATTTATTTTATTGAATTGACAATTTATGAATTTAATTCAAACGTTTCATGAAAAAAAAAAAAATTTTGAATAGAATGGAATGTTGTATTGAAGAATTAAGTATTATTAGTTAAAAGTTAAACTAAAAAGTTTTGGAAAAACTTCACCGCCATTTTGTGGCCATCGTACATATATATATCTTTAATACGAATATGTTGAAATTGAACACTTTGGAAAAAAAAACATGAGCCTTTTTCAAATCTACGAAACTACTTAAATTTCACTGAGATTTTGAATTCCACAGTAGCAAATGAATAGCGTAAAAATTAAAACTTAAGCTGAAGACTGCTAGTAAGTACAAGTCATGCGTCGATGAAACTGCAGAAATTAGTCAGTTTATTCTGCAATGATTTATGAGTCTGCGAAGTACGTAAATTTCAGCATAAAAAAAAAGTTTCCAATTACGCCTTGTATTTAAAAATTCTTTCTGGAGCTTTCTGGATATTTGAAATCAGCATCGGTAAGATGCTCGTGTTGTAATTTGGTTATGGTGACCCAATTTTCACGTGGTAAATTATTAGGGCTTCTTGAAAGTTTCTTGATGAAATGGTGCTTGTTTAAGAAGTGTAAACTTTAAAAGCTGCGCATCTCCAGGCCACCTGCTGAAGATGCGCCAAATCTTCTTACAGCAAAACTTTCGCAATAGTGGGGCTCCGCTGAACAATTGTACGCCTTCGCAATAATTTTTCCTAAGTAACAAAATACAATGGGTCGGACTCCTTTTCTAATTTTTCTCTATTTATTTATTTATGTTACTTTACCTTAGAAATTCAAAAATCCCTGGAACTTATGTAAATCCGTTTGAAATTTTTATGGCCTTTGATAATTTAATGGTTTCACTTTCTTAGGAAATATATTAAAATCACGACTTTACGGAAAAAAAAAATATTAAATCACACTTAAGATGTTCTTTGTTCAGCATACCAATTTGAAAAGAATGCTTTTGATAATTGCATATTGCAACAAAGGTATTATGAAAAGCCCACTGCTAAAAAAAAACACTTGTTACATTTAAAACGGTATTGCAAAGAAATTGGAAAAATATATTGAAATATAGGTACCGAAAATTAAAACGTATGGCAAAGTCAGCCTATGTTCACTCTATTTCGCTTGCATGTAATATTACAAACGCAACGCTAAGCTAAGTTTGAACTTAAGTCTAAGCTACCCCTAAAGCAAAGGTAGTGCACATGCAGAAGTACTGAGTACATATACATGAACCTATGATATTCACAGTTTTGCGTGCAGGCGTGGGCGACTGACATACTGATTTAAAGAGTGCCTAATAGTATAACAGTTTGATTAAATTAGAACTCTATACAAATTCAGTTTATGATTTATTTAGCCCATTACAGTGTTCATGCAAAATCGAATGTATTGAAGTGGAACTAATGTGCAAGTATGCTTCTATCTCATAATATGTCACATGACGATCTTGCATTATCAGTTCATGCACTGTTTTCGATGTTTTGTGGCACAGCAACCGATTTTGGACGACCTTCATGGAATTCGTCGGCGACCGTGTGTTTTCGTGTTCAGCGTCCTCAAATTAGTTTAGAAAAAATGGTTTGGAAAATGTTACAAATATTTTTAATTTTGAGTTGTATTAACTTTTAATAGTTATTGCTTAAATAATAAACAAATCAAAAGCACAAAAAATGTTTGTTAAACTTCACTTTTTATAGTATGAAAAACAAAATCCCACCTCGCCCGTATAAATTCATTCACTGTCACAAAACTTCTAGGCTAAAACCCCCAGGCAGTCTACTATAACGATTTTTTTCCCATTTTTGGTGCTTAAAATGGGTATGTACGCAGTTTTCCGGGCGCTATTTTCAATTTTTCCACTTTCAAACATCATATTTGGATTCAGCAACCTAGAGAACGCCTTGAATAGCATAATTTTATATTTTTAAGCATTTTAGAACAGATTTATGGAATTTAACCGGTTTTGGGGGTTCACGGGGGATTAAAAAAGTTTTGAGGAAAAGTCGCAAGAAACTAATGTGTTGGTTTTGTTTTAAATTTTATTACGAACAAAATGAGCCCTGTCGAATCAAAATCGGTGCATGTTCAACAAAATTAGAAATGAATACCTGTTTTTACCTAATTTGCCTGCACTAATATGTTTCTATCTATAACAGAAAGAAGAATATTAAATGATTTTTCACAAATTTAAATGATTTTAATTTTGTTTTTTAAGACTACTATTTTTGAATATTCCAGTATGTGGTAATAGCCGAAACATACTTATGTCACCAATTTCCAAGTTAATATTTGTAGCGTCGGTTTTTGTTCATTGAAAATTTGACTGTACAAGTTCGTATTAATGGAAGAAAGAAGAATAGCTCTTACGGAGTGGAAGCGCTATTGGCTTATGAAAGCCTTTTGAAGCGCTTCTTTTCCATTTGGGTACTTAGTGGTTGTTGCTATTATTTTATTGGTAAAACAAATATGTACTAATTTAACACCCGCCACAGTTGCAATAAATAAAAACGTTACGTTTTGCACGCCTCAACATATGCAATGGGTTTTTTTTTTTTTGGTTAATAATGTCATTGCCATTACCACTGAGTAGCTGAGTGTTGTTGACAATTGCACTTTGGGAATTTCTAGAGCAATAATTAATGACGGCAGCTTTATAAACTCTATAATTTGTATGTACATTAGGGCTGTGCAAAAAAAAAAATTTTTGAATTTCTTGCTGATACTTTGGCATCACGTTCTACATCATGACAGAACATCCCATGAATTTTTTCAAATTTTTAAATGCATTTTTAAAGGTGGCCCAAAGCAAAAATATATTTTTATTTTTAGCATTAATTATAAAATGTTGTCAAAAGTCTTAACACGTCTTGTTTTAAAGGTTTTTGAGAGGTCTTTCGAATGAGATCGTGTAAATTAAAAAATATTCATTTCATTTAAAGCACGATGACTTTTTTCTTTGAAAAACCTTTAAATTTCGCCTTTTTAAAGCAGTTTTTCGTTTTTTAAGAGGGGTAAAATTTTTTTTTTGTCAATATTAGAACGTAAGTTTAAAGTTAATTAAAAAACAAACAAAATGAAAGTTACTCTAAAACAAATTTGTCAAATTGTTTGACAACATTTTATAATTAATGCTAAAAATAAAAATAATAAAAATATATTTTTTGCTTTGAGCCACCTTTAAAAATGCATTTAAAAATCTGAAAAAATTCATGGGATGTTCTGTCATGATGTAGAACGTGATGCCAAAGTATCAGCAAGAAATTCGAAAAATTTTTTTTTTTTGAACAGCCCTAATGTACATATACCATATATGCCTCCATAAATAACAGATTTTTTTTTTTCACATACCTACATTCCAATGTTCAGTCTATGAATTATTTCTTAAATCACAATATTTATAAGAAACAGTGCTGATGTTTGACATCAGTTAAGCTCAAGAATAAGTAACATAAAATGTCGTCTTTTGTGTAAGAATCTAGCAAGTTATTGTGTTTTGTTTTAAAATAATGAAGAAACTTTGGAAATTGGCCCAAATCAAAGTCTTAAGCAAATGAAAAGTTTTAAACGAGAAGGTGTGCCATCTCCCATACAAGCCAATTCTTCGAAACGAAATGCTTATAAAGTTATTGCAAATAATTTTAAAAAAAATTTAAATTAACTTTATTTACGAATAAAATTGTTACGAAATTTCCTGAGCAGCACTCATGATCAGCTCCTTTTATACCCGTATGAACGTTCTAGAATTGCAATAACGAAACATCTGGCAACATCTCGTTGATTCCCTCGGCTAATAATCTCTTGATAGTAGGCATCATTGTTTTTATTAACATCTCGAACTGTCAGGTACTTTCGTGAAGTTTCTTTCTATTTATTTGTGCTAATGGATTTTTCGTCACAATATCGAGCCCTAACCCCCAAAAAAATGTAACCGGGAATATCGCCGATTCGCTTTTTTTGATGGAAATCAATTGAGTAATGGCCGTTCCAAAGAGCAAAGTAATGTCACACATACTATGTGCCATAATAATCGGTTATTTGACCGGTATCATTTTATCAACATAACGCCATGAAAAAACAATTTTAATCATTTCTAACAAAATGCCACCTGATTCATATGTACAAACTTTGACACTGACTAGATGAATTCGGTTAATAGGCCGTGTCACCTCCAATATGTATAAAGAAAAACTTAAAATTTTTAAGAATAATGCTTAAAAAATGTAATGAAAATAAAAAAAGTTTAAGCATGAAGCGGCAATGAGCAACCTCTAAATGAACTCTAAAAAAACTCTAAACTTTGCAAGAAAAGTATAATATCAACGACTTACAAACAGCGGGGCAATGCATAACAGGGGAAAAAACAAAAAATTAGAACTTTGCATATGCTGCATTAAATTTTTTGCTGTGATTCTCGTCTAATCTATGCAAAAAATGAATAAAGCATGCTTGGTCGAGTTCTTGGTTTGTAGGTGAATTCGACTGAAGATCCCATATGGTAATGGGTGAAACGTATCGAAAACCAACCTACCAAATTTTTTGGTGTTTTTACCTATGCATTTGCCTTGTTTTTGTACTCAAAAACATAGAACAGTAAGCTCACACCACAAAACCACTTGACACGTGATTTGTTGGTGGCTAATTAAACTCTAAAAAATTCTCAGCTAACTTTTTCGACTCATCCTTTCAGATTTTCGGGCGTAATCGTGGAATTTTCAAAAATAATTTTTTTTTAAACTCAGTCCAGTATATAATTTTTGTTCTAGGCTAAAGATAACTGCTGTTATTTAGCTTACCTCGATAAAATCTTGGAAACACAGCCATGACTGACGCGCAGTTGTCGTGATATATCACACGGCCGTACGCCATTATGAGCCAGTTCGACGATGCGCTGTCGCACAACATCGGGCAGTGGGCGCCCATTAACAAAAACGCCACCCAGCTGATTTACACCTCCGTGACCTGCAAATAAAGAGGCAAAAATAGAATAAAATGAAAATAAAATTTAAATGAGTATGTAATTAGAAAATATTCATACTTGTATGCCCTATAGTGAAAAAATCAACTACACAACAAACAATTTTATAACCTTTTCAATTCTTACGCTTGGAAAAATTTAATTTTCAAATGTTTTCATAACCAATTTTCAAAAGTTTTAGAAATATTATTTTTAAAATTGATTTGCAAGGTTAAAAACAACAATTGGAAAAATGTTTGTTTCCAAAAGTTTCAATAATGGTTTTCCAAATATTCGAAAAAATTTTTATTTTATTTTTTCAATGAATTATCGAGCTAAGTAAAACACAAGGCATTTGAATCATAATTGACACGTTAGGTCAGTTGATAAGATTGTCGACTCATAACTTGGAAGTCATAGGTTCGATTCTCAACAAACATACATTTTTTTTTTATTTTTAATTAAATTAAAAATGTTTGGAAAATGTTGTTTAATGAACTTAATAAATACTAACAAAATGTTAATTGAAAAGTTAAAAAAACAATTTAAAAATATTGAATAAAAAAATTTGGAAATATTGTATAAAAACATTTAGCATAATAAGCTTGCTCCAAATGATTTTCACAAGCTTGCTATGAAGGGTCCAGTTTCGATTATTAAATAATTAGAATTCAAGAATTTCCAAACATTTTGCAAGTTAATTTGCAAACGAAATGTTTGCTTCAATAAGCGTATAATAAGTTGTTTTCCAAACGTTTTTTTTTGTTGGATAACTACTGAAATAATGAATTTGTCATTGTGTAAATGTCACCTAACTATAAGCTGATTGAAAAGTCATGCATCAATAGTCATTAAAGCATGCTTTTATTACTTTAAATATCAATTTCATAAGTCTGACTTTAGTCAAATAAAATCTATATAGATCAAAATGTCTGTCTGTCTGTGTGAAGCATTATCACTCAGAAACTATTCGCCCAATTGAGCTGAAAATTTGGGAATCAGTATACCTCAGGTATGGGAAGGTTTTTACGCAAAGCACGAAGGTTTCCAAACATCACCCGAAGGCTTCGTAGTCAAAACGAAGGATATCTTAGGAAAACATCAATGGCGAACTATCAACAAGTTTTACTTGATAGTTTTCTGGGTCACCCGGAGTTCATCCGACGGCTTTAGGGTCAAAACGAAGAATATTTAGGTATACTAGGGGGAAAATATCTATTGCGTACTGTCACTAAGCTTCAACTAATACTTTTTTTTTGGAATGCTCGAAAGGTACCCGAAGGTCATTCGAAGTCAAAGGAAGAATATCTAGATATAAGTACTAGAGGAAAATATCTATTGTAGACTATCAACAAGCCTTAAATGATAGCCTTTTGGGACATCCAAAGTTCTTCGAAGGTACTAGGTGTACAAATATGAAACCGGTAATTTTTATTTAAAAAAAACACGTTTATTTTGCGAAAATGGTTCCAAATTTAATCTTCAAAGTACTTCCCCTCGCTAGCTACACATCTTTCCCATCTTTCAGGCAATTTATGGATTCCTCGGCAAAAAAATTTTTCGTTTTTTTGAGGCTATCCATTCATCGAGCCATTTTTGCACTTCCTCGTAAGAATTGAAGTGCGAATCGTTGAGTGCGTGTCCCATCGATGAAAACAAATAGTAATCGGACGGCGCCAGGTCAGGTGAGTACGGCGGGTGGGGCAGGGGCTCCCAGTTGTACGATTCTACCAAGTTTTTATTGACCGCTGCTCGATGTGGCGATGCGTTGTTATCTTGGAATACAATTTTGTCATGGCGAAGTTGAAATTCGGGCCTCTTCTGACGTATAGCACGGTTCAAAGCGATCAATTGTTGATGGTAGCGTGCACCAGTAACTGTTTCACCTGGTTTTAGTAGCTCATACCAAATAACACCACGCTGATCCCAGAAAATACACAGCATTGTCTTTCGGCCGAAGCGATTTGGTCTTGGCGTTGATTTGGGTCGTTGGCCGGGGCTCAAATATGATTTTTTTCGTTTGGGATTGTTGAAATAAATCCACTTTTCATCGCCAGTGATGATTCGATGCGATTCAAAAGCGTTTTTCTTTAAATAGAAACAGAAAATCAATGCTTCACGCAAATGAGAGTTTTCAGGCACAAAATTCGACATCTTTACGAGCGGAAAAAATGCGTTGTTGTATGAAACTTGACAAATTGTGAACTGAATATTGTTGACAGATGACAGAATGAACAATTAAGACATTTGGTACGGTTCGGAAGCTCATACATATACGGCTATCGACCGCTAGATGCCATTACCGGTTTCATATTTGTACACCTAGTAACTCGAAGATTTCAAAGTCAAAACGAAGAATATCTAAGCTTACTAGAGGGAAACATCTATTGCGGAATATCAACAAGCCTTAATTGATAGTTTTCAAGGACACCCTAGCTAAGCTATTGGGAATTTTCGAGATGATTTCAAATGAAATTAACTTTCCCATGATACATAAATCTTTGTTGGTGACGTGGCAGTGGCGTAAATTAACGCTTTTATCTTCATATATCTTCTATGCTATGGGGAATGAAAATACAAAACAAACATGCCTAGCGAGTAGGAAAGTCTAGTAATTAAATAAAATAAAAATGTATTTTATTGTAACTGAAATCAGTTTTTTAGTGCGAATTGTGTTTTTGAAAAATAATTCAACAGTAATAAAAGAAATAAATAAAGCCTTACCAAAATCATAAATTTTTAATCAAATAATTGAATATCATTCAGTATGAAGGTTGGCTGTGGCAGACACTTAAGAAGATTAATTAGCAAAGAGAAGGCCAATTATGTTTTAAAATTGCAAAATGTAGGGTGAAGTGTATCACGTATGTAATAGTGTAATTGTACAAATTCAGGAAGAAATTGTTGGCGGGATTGACAATGCTTGCGAAGAAGCAGGGTTAGACAATTTCAATCCACAATCTTGTACTGCAGAAGTGAATAATAAAACACTTAAAGAGAAATTAGGTGATTGGTACCACAAAAATAGGCCACCTAGGCAATGTTTCGAGGATTTGCTAAAAATTTTAAAAGATGAGAATTAAGGAGTTCCCCTGTAAGCAAATCTGACCGCTCCGTAGTAAGAAATGTGGCTCCTTAATTTTATTTGCACTTCGGTATTCAAAGGCAAATTCAATGAATGGCAGCTGTTATTGAAAAGTTTTGGTTGACATAAACATTGACGGTTTGCCCATGATACAATTAACTAGGTAACGTCAGTAACTGACACGTTTCTTGTTCTTCTTTTTTGGTAGCAAGTACTGTCAAAATTAACTAGCAAATTTTCCAGTTTTCTGAATTTGACATTTGTCTCTAGACGATTTCATTGGTTGATTTCGTTCTCCGCTTTGCTCTCATTGACAGAACTTGGTACCAATTTTGTCTCCGCTTGGTTCGTTTTGACAATTTGGCGCTACCTCTATAATTGTTTCTTATTATATAAAAGTTCCAGAGTCCAGTTATGGCCAGTGTTATTAAGAATTGTCAACATTACTAATATTTCGGTACTTCTAAGGTAATAGAGGTTCATTTAGGCAATAAGATGTTTTTTGACATAGGAAATAATTTGATCGATTTAGAAAACGAAATAAACCTATTTCTTAGGAATGGAATTCTTGTTAATGACAAAATGCAAAAGCATTTGTATCTGGTATTGTCGGCCATACTGCGTCACATGGATGTAGTAAATGTACTCAAGTTGGGAAAAAATCCAAAATATTTAACATATTCTACACAGTCTGGGGAATTTATTAGTGATGAAGATTTTACAGATAGAAAGCATTGACAACATCATATTATTCCTTAGTGGTAACCCTATCTCCATACGAAATTTCATAAAAATCGATGTAGAGGCTTATCCGAGAGAGCGTTTTTTTCCAATTAGAGGCGATGCACCTATGCTATCCTTTACAACAAAAAAAAAAATCAAGCAAATCGATTGAGATTTAGGTATAGAAACAGGGACTGAACCGATTTCGTTTACCTATTTGTATATAGATCATAAGGCATTGACAGTCAGTAGCTGTGTAACAAATTTTATCAAAATATTTTGTGTGGTGCCACACCTCCTCGTGACTATTTACAAAGTTTTAGCCTAGCTCATCCTTTATTCTATGTTTATGTGCATCATTTTTCAAAATTTCACTAAAATCGCTATAGCTGTTCTAGAGAAAAATACAATTTTAGGTCGTAAAAGGAGAGAACATATCTCGAAAAACCATACAAGATATAACGATTCTTTAACCAGATTCAGCATCGCAAAATACATCGAAAATTACTATTTTTATTTTTGTATGTTATATATTTTTTTTAGGTTCGGAGATATTTTTTAAAAAATCTATATATAAATAGGCAAACGAAATCGGTTCAGTCCCTGTTTCTATACCTAAATCTCAACCGATTTGCTTGATTTTTTTTCTGTTGGAAAGGTTGTGAGGAAGAGCAGTGCATAGAACTATAATTGTTTTTAAAGTGGGAGGTGCCACGCCCCTAAATGGAAAAAACGATCTCACGGCTAAACCGCTGTATCGATTTTAACGAAATTTGGTATGGAGATAGAGTTAGGACTAAGGAACGATAATATGACCATTATATTTTTCAGTGGGCGGTGCCACGCCCCTAAATGGAAAAAACGCTCTCACAGCTAAACCGCTGTATCGATTTTAACGAAATTTGGTATGGAGATAGGGTTAACACTAAGGAACGATAATATGACCATTATGTTTTTCAGTGGGCGGTGCCACGCCCCTAAATGGAAAAAACGCTCTCACAGCTAAACCGCTGCATCGATTTTAACGAAATTTGGTATGGAGATAGAGTTAGGACTAAGGAACGATAATATGACCATTATGTTTTTCAGTGGGCAGTGCCACGCCCCTAAATGGAAAAAACGCTGTCACGGCTAAACCGCTGCATCGGTTTTAACGAAATTTTGTATGGTGATAGGGTTAGCACTAAGGAACAATAATATGACCATTATGTTTTTCAGTGGGCGGTGCCACGCCCTTAAATGGAAAAAACGCTCTCACAGCTAAACCGCTGCATCGATTTCAACGAAATTTGGGACTAAGGAACGATAAAATGACCATTATATTTTCACTGGGCAGTGCCACGCCCCTAAATGGAAAAAACGCTCTCACGGCGAAAATACTGCATACGCTTTTAATGAAATTTGGTATAGATATAGAGTTAGCACTATATAGCACGATAATATGATTGATTTTTATGAATTTTGGTATAGATAGATATCAAAAACTGTTTGCTCTTTAGTAGGAGTTACACTCCTCTAAATGAAAAGTACGATATTGCAACTTAGCTGCTGCACCGATGCAGATAACCCGAGCCCTAAGGAAGAATATTAAAAGTTTTTTGTGTTTTATCGACCAAGAAAGGGTATAAAAACTTTTTCCTTTATTTTATGGTCAAATCGAAATGGGCGAATTTCGGCCACAAGGCGAACTCTAGTATAAATAATTTCGTCCCAGCTCCAAAATGTTTCTGATTTTAAGTAAAAAAACAAACAAATAAAAAAAAACTAATCAAAATCGGAGTTGTTCTTGAAGACTTCCGACGAAAAGGTTTTATTGACTCCACTTATAGTCGAGAAAAAAATTGTTCGAAAGTGATATAGCTAGGAATTCTGGCACATTTAAAGTTAAATTCAAAAGATTAAAAATTGCATCATACATACAATTTGCAGACGATTCCGATTTAAGGGATTCAGAACCGTTCTTTTTTCTTGACCCAGTCTAATATGTTATGTAGGGGAGACTGGGGAACATTTGACACCAAATTTTCAAAGACCTGTATCTTTAAAAATTATTACACGATCTTAATACTCTTTACTGTTTCTGAAACATTGATTATTTAAGATGAAAACCAAGAAAAAAAAATTTCAAAAAAACTGCATTAAGAGTCCTTTTTTAAATTTTTTCAAAAAAAGTCATTTTGTCAAATGTGCCCCAGGTACGGGGCACATTTGACATTGCAAGGGGCACTTTTGACACTCACAAAAATAACACAGAAATGTTAAACAAAACATTCATACATATATTTTTTCATATAAATACAAATTATAAGTGCCTATGTATTTACTAACGAAGACTTATTTTATATATTAGTGTGAGAAGTCGATGTCAAATACGTATTTAGTGCGTGAACGTGAAGTTGAGGCTGGATTTGTTGGAGTTGGTAATTTAAACTCAATTACACTCTTTAAAGTCAGGCAAACATCTTCCACTTCCGATTTTATAAAAACCCAATTTAATGGTGAAACTCTTCTCAAATAACTGATCTTGTATCAAGTATATCTAATTACTTCTACAATATCTCCCAAATAAAAAATGGGGTTGGGATTTTTCGCCAAATTTCCCAAGGACAATATATAAGTATAAAGTACAATTTCCAACAACATCCCTTTTTGAGAACATCAACATAAAATGTTAGGTAAGAGCCAGTTTGATGGAAATTTCTTTGGTCTGGATTTTGGGTAACACCATCGTCAAGATATCTGCAGCGCTTTGACATGATGATGGGGAATACTTCCAGTCAATTTGATAATTATTAAAAACTTCGCATACATGATGAACTTTGATGTCAATATGTTTACTTCGGGAATTCATCCATCCAGATTTTCAAATTAAAATAAGTGGTAGAGGTCCTGGAAAGCACCTTTTCAAAAATCTTGAATTGTAGATAAAACAAAGGTAACAAATTATATTGTATTAAATCAAATGAAATGGATTCTGTGTCGGAAGTCGGAGTTTCTCTCTGGTTTCCGATATTAGAAATAGCGAATTTAACTTTTTTTTCATCGCCATTGCGTCTGTTCGTCTTCATTTTATAATGGTATACCATATCTTTAAAAAGATAACACTAGAAAATCTTCTAAAATACTCAAACACATATGTCTGGACGAACGTCAAATGTGCCCCTTCGACAAAAGTCAAATGTGCCCCAATATCTCTAGAAGAATTAAAAATATTTTAAAATTTAAACTATTTGACCTTGATAAAAAACACTTTTACTCTATTAATTGTAAAGGTTAGTGCTACCAAATTTTCACACTTACTTCTAAAAAACAATACAACTTTATTTGCAAAGCCCTTACGAACAAGATGTCGAAAATTACAAAAAAATATACAAAAAGTTAAAAAAGCGTATTAGCGCGGGAGAAGTTGAAAGAGAACTACCAAAGTTCATTACGTTGCTTCCACTCTAATTAGTTATGTTTCTGCATTTCAGGTTTTTGGTTCGAAAGGCGTGTCCACACCGAAAATGGCAAAGTCAAATGTGCCCCGGTGTCAAATGTACCCCAGCTTACCCTACTTACATATGCACAATGATTATAGTATATTTCAAATAAAAATAAAGTTAAAAATACAACATTTGACATATGTGCAAGTGATACGCTTTACTGCCGATGCTGCCAACAAAAATAAATTAAGCGTTGCAACATGATGCAGCGACAGGAATAAAAAACTAGTAAGAGTGTTACTTTTGGCATGGCCAAACATTAAATGCCCTACATTGCAGTATTTCAAAAATTTTGCTTATATGGAAGGTGTCACGCCCTCTTGTCCGAGTTCACCCAGTTTTGCTCAGTTGGATTGTCTCAAAAAACACTTTCAGTATAGCATTTTGAAACTTTTGCTTGCGTTCTCGTCCGAATGTGTTTCCACACATAGCCAGACAGACGGACATGGCTCTATCGACTCAGGAGATGACGCTGATCAAGAATGTATATACTTTTCATACTTGCCACGCCTCCTTCTCCGCGTTTCGCCTGGCCAAACATTAAATACCCTACAGTGCAGTATTTTGAAAATTTTGCTTATATGGGAGGTGCCACGCCCTCTTATCCGAGTTCATCCACTTTTTGCTCAAAACTTGCATTTATAGTTCTTAGTGTCTGAATGAAATTTGGTTGGCTTATCTCAAAAAACGTTTTCAGTATAGCGTTCTGAAGGGTTTGTTTATAAGGAGGTGCCACGCACTCTTTTCCGGTTTCAACTAGTTTTTGTTGAGAGCTTGCATTTAAAGTTCTTAGTGTCGACTCAGGAGGTGACGCTGATCAAGAATATATGTATTTTTCTATAACTGCCACGCCTCCTTCTCTGCGTTACAAATGAAAGGACAAAGTGCAGATACCCTGGGTGTAGGGTATACAAAATTTACCCAACAAAATTGCTGCAAAAGGAAATTTAAATTAACACATATAAACATAAATGATATACATACATGTGTATGGATTAAAATTTAAAATTCCAAAAAAATCCCACCATGCTGTTATTACAGTAAACATTAGTAAAACGCTAACTTATTTTAAACAGTAAACAAATTATATTATTTTGCTACCAAAATATGTGGATCAGATGACTTCCCAATGGGAAATGCAGCGCATCAATAGCGCTTCTGAAGCGCTCTAAAGCAGCAGTGAAGCGCATCTCTCTCGTTGCCAAAAGCGCTGCAATTAACATTGTCATGTCATTGGAACGAAGCGCTTCGCTCTCGCTACCAGAAATGCTCTTTGGATGCGCATCGCTCTCGCTTCCAGAAATGCTCTTTGGATGCGCATCGCTCTCGCATCCAGAAATGCTCTTTGGATGCGCATCGCTCTCGCTACCAGAAATGCTCTTTGGATGCGCATCGCTCTCGCATTCAGAAATGCTCTTTGGATGCTTTTTAGATGACAATAAAAATATTTAAAAAATTTATTTTTAATTGAAATTTTACGTCTTTCGTCAACAAAGACACATCAGACTATTTTTTTTTTTTTTTTTTTTTGATGTAATTATAATTATTTTTATTTAACTAAATTAATTCTAATTGAAAAATTGCAAGTTGAAAACTTTTGTGTTAGGTCTGGGCCGGAGTTGAACCGAGGACCTCACGGTTGCTACAACTCTCAATCGCAGTGCCAGTTGCTAGGCCACTGCTCTATCATCGCGCTCTTACGAAGACGACTTATTGATTTATTTTGTTTTGTACGTTAATACGTGACCGAAAGCGCATCGTTCTCGCTACCAGAAATGCTCTTTGGATGCGCATCGCTCTCGCATCCAGAAATGCTCTTTGGATGCGCATCGCTCTCGCTACCAGAAATGCTCTTTGGATGTGCATCGCTCTCGCATCCAGAAATGCTCTTTGGATGCGCTTCGCTCTCGCAGAAAATATGCGCATACAAATCAGCTCTTTGGCTGCGAGAAGGATGCGCATCGCTATTGCATCTTGGGGATGCGCATCGAAATTTTCTGTTGGGTTGTTAGAATGAGCGTACTGTTCACGGAACAGTATTGTCTGTTCCAAAAAAAAAAAAAATTAAAAATAAGTAAACAATTTATTGGGCAGCACTTTCAATACTAGAAGAGGCTAATGGAACCTTTCCTCTTACGAAGGAGACACTTATTAATCACTTATAGAGACATGTACGCTCTTATCAATCAGATCACTAATAAAGATATGAGGGAAAAGGTTTTCATACGAAAATGTATGGGAAAAATTTTTACTCGGTGTTTTCTCTCAAAAGAAAGGCTCAAAAACCAATGGACTTGGACATTCTCACTTAGGAAGATTTGGCAAATAGATAAAATCGTTACAAGTTTGGCATCTGTGCTCAGTGGCGGATCTAGCATTGTCAAGAGGGGGGCCGATTGACTACATTTCTAGATAATAACAGAATGTTTTCAAAATCTTTACATATAATTTAGGTTTGAGAGAGGGGGCGATCGTTCAATCGCCCGCCCTTGAATCCGCCACTGTCTGTGCTATGATTTTCAAATGATATCAAATGCAAAATTTTTAAATTACATATTATGTTATAAAAGTTGTATCAAATAATTTTTTTCAGTTTTCGCAATGTTTGCATTATAGTGAGTCAACTGTCAACTTTTTTAACACGTATTAATGCGCGTATTTTTGTTCTGAATGCGAGTATATGTCGGTGTTCGTGTGTTTGCGAGAACTATTTGTTGACACCATCATCCATCGTTAAAATCAGGCAACTCAACACTTCTACCACAAAAACCGATTTAATTAGTGTGGCGGAGATTTGGCGTGATTTTTGCCATTTTTTTTTTATTTAGTTTAAGGTTGCTTTTCTTTGTACATAATTGCACTAAAAATTTGCAAATGAAGTCTAAATTTATTTAAAATGTGCTTATGGTTTTATAAAATCCGTTCACTATGGGGTAACATGGCATAATATTTTGCCAATTTGACATGAAATAAAAGGTGTCCCATAAATCTTACAAGATTTGAATTAAACAATGTATTTCTTTTTTTATTGAAACATAAAGTACATAGGATAGAGTTATGTATGGAAGAGCATTTCAGGTAGATGACCTCCATGGCTTAACTGGCACAAACGCACTCTTTTGTCAGAATTTTCCTACATGATCATTTTGCATAAATGTTGAATCTCCTCTTTCAATGCACTTTTACTAACCTGTCAAACTGTTTTTTTGGTTAGCAACACTTTACAGCACCAATGACGAGAAATTTAAATCTTGCGTGTACTATGGGAAAAAGTTTTTACTCGGTTTTTTCCATCATAAGAAAGGCTTAAAAAGCAAAGAACTTGGACATCCTAACGTTCACTTATGTAGATTTGGCCTATAGATAAAACCGTTATAAATTTGGCATCTGTACTATGATTTTCATATGATATCAAATTAAAGCTGATTTAATTAGATACATATCTGTGGCATTTTGACAAAACAACCTAACTCGAAATTGACAACTTTTCAGGACAGCTAAAAACTGTTTAACTGCTTTTCAATAATGTGGCTCAATTTCGTTGAGTCAGCGTAAAATGTCCCCTATCAATACATTTTTACAAATCTTCACCTGTCAGCTGTCAAATTACTTTCTTCTTTTGGTTAGCAACACATTACCGCAAGAATGGCGCTAAGTTCAAATCTTGCGTGAATTATGGGACACTGTTATATCTCTGGAACTGGAAGCCATAGAGAAGCGTATTTGATTTTCATATTTATAACTAAGTCCTGGAGAATTGTCTTATCTCGAGTTAGGTTGTTTTGTCAAAAGCCCACAGATATGTAAGTACAAAGCTGTTAAAATTATGTTATAAAAGTTGTGTTTGTGCGCAGATTATTTTTAAAGAATTTTCCTCTTTTTTTATACCCTACACAAAGGGTATATTCACTTTGTCCTTCCGTTTGTATATATTCTTGATCAGCGTCACCTCCTGAGTTGATATAGCCATGTCCGTCTGTGGAAATATTTTTTACGGAAAAACTAAGCAAGATAATTCAATGAAATTTGGTACACTGCCTTTATCGTAAAAGTTAGCTCGTGGGATTGAAAATGAGCAAAATTGGTAAACGGATACGCCTACCGCCCATACAAAAAATATATTCAAAATGCAATTTTATGAGCATTATTAACGATGACGCAACCAAAATAGATGTAAATACTAGGGATAGTAACTGCAAGCTCTAGCCAAAAACTAGGTAAATTCAGACAAGAGGGCGTGGCACTTCCCACACAAGTAAAAGTTTAAAAATGCTTCACTGAAAGCGTTTTTTAAGTTAATCCAATTCAATTTCACTCAGACACTATGTCTAGTAAATGCCAGCTCTAAACAAAAACTAGGTAAACTCAAACGACGGCGCGTGGCACCTCTCATATAAGTAAAACCTTCAAAATGTTATACTGAAAGCGTTTTTTGAGGGAATCCAACCAAATTTCACTTAAACACTATGGACAGCAAATGCAAGCTCTGAAAAAAAAACTAAAAAAACTCGGACGAGGGGGCATGGCACCTTCCATATAAGCATAAACTTCAAAATGCCATATTGAAAGTGTTGAGATAATTTAAACAAATTTTGCTCAAACAAGAAAGACAGTAAATGCAAGCTCTGAGCAAAAACTTGGTTGATTTAAACAAGAAGGCGTGGCACCTCCCATACGTTCAAAGTTTTGAAATAATGTAAAGAAAGCGTTAATTGAGGTTATGCAAACAAAGATATGGCACCTACCCTGCAAGCAAAATTTAAAAAATGCTTAGGTAACACCCTTACTAGTTTTTAATTTTTTGGAAGGCGGTCTTTAATTCATAGTTTGTGAAATTTGAAACATTACTAAAATATTTGCTAAAAATATTGAGATTTCTCTTTTTTCTGTCACTGTTTGCATTCATTTACTTGTACTTTTACATTTATCATCATCATCATTATCTTGAAACTTGACGCGCCGTCAAGCGTTTAAATATGTATGCGCAAAGCAACAAAGACATATCATCGAAAAGACTTTTTGGCAATAAAAAGTTTAACAAAATTAAAAAAAAAAAAGGAATTACACATCTCATGTGCGCATAGTGTACCTCATTAAAAATTATATTCACATTGCAGTATTTGGATTGTTCTCAGCGGCTCCCGGAAATAACGCCAGAAAATTTTTTGGAAATAACGCCAGAAAAATCTACGTACGCTCTGGCGCAATTTCCATTTTGTTTTGGAAATAAAACCAAAAATTAACTAGGAAGTAACGCCAGAAAAGTTTTTGGCCTTATTTCCAAAACAAAATGGAAATAACGACAGAATTTTGTATGAAGATTTTTCTGGCATTATTTCCAAAAAATTTTCTGCCGTTATTTCCTTTGGTGTAATTTCAGGGAGCCGTTTTCAGCACCGCACAATGGTCCGTTTTTCAAAAAGCCGTTCCAAAAATAAAATTTTCGAACTGATAGATATGTAGGACTAGTCTGATGGTTTGGTAAATTTTTAGATTTGAAAAGATAGGTTTTTTTTTTTATATATGAGTTCAATGTTTCCTATTATAAATTTCTTTGGTTTTATAAAAATTTAAAGTTCGAAGATTGTTACACAGTTTTATAGTATTTTGAGAATATCAAAAACAACAACAGGAATTATGACAAGGGAGAATAGAGAATAAAGCAAGAACACATGGATATAGGCCAGTCAGTTGTCGGCAAATTTAAGAGAGAGAGTTTATGTTTGAGAGAAGATAGATAGGAGATAGAAAAAGCTAGACAGCACACTGGGCCTAAAGGATCGATAGGTTGCATTAAAATGGCAACGAAATCTGAAAGCACTATTGTTTTTATGCTTGATTATAGATAAAAAATCAGTTTGAATTAAAATCCTAGCTGATCCTGTTTCGAAAATATTGATATTTTTCGCTTTTTGATACATACGGTCATGTATCGACGTTTACTCACACTGCTCTTGAAGCATCATTAAGTTCAACTAAAATGGCAACTTATACTGAATGTCTCCGAGTGTTTGTAATGTTATTCTGATGAAATATCACTTTGAATCAAAATCGTAGCTGATTCCTTTTGAAAATATCTCGATTTTTCCAATTGGGGCATTTTCCCATACAAAAAGAAAAAAAAAATTTTTTTACTACATTAAAGAAAAATTAAAATAATCACAATCGATGTGTTCTGCGATGCTAAACGCGAATCCAACCTCAGAATCGCTCTATCGTGTATAGTTTATGAGATATTGTAACCTAAAAACAAAAAAAAATCGTTTTTTGCCATTTTTTGAAGCTACATAACTATGTAACATATCATCTATTCGTCAAATGCGGCTTAAATACTTGAAAGCCTCAATCTTTTCCTTTAAAACCTAATTTAAATTATATTTATATCTCCATGCTTCTAAGAGATATCGTAGACCGAAATATTGTCAAAACGGGTTTTTTGCACTTTTGTGTCTTTTTAAGTTAAGATATCTTTGAGGAAAAAAAAGATATCAACACAATTTATATAAGCTTTTAAAGGAAAAGATTGGAACTTTCAAATATTTAAGCCACATTTGACGAATAAATGATATGTTACATAGTTATATAGCTTCAAAAAATGGCAAAAAACGATTTTTTTGGTTTTTAGGTTACAATATCTCATAAACTATACACGATAGAGCAATTCTGAGGTTGGATTCGCGTTTAGCATTGCAAAACACATCGATTGTGAATATTTTAATTTTTCTTTAATGTAGTTAAAAATTTTTTTTTTGTCGTTTTGTATGGGAAAATGCCCCAATTGGAAAAATCGAGATATTTTCAAAGAGGAATCAGCTACGATTTTGATTCAAAGTGATATTTCATCAGAATAACATTACAAACACTCGGAGACATTCAGTATAAGTTGCCATTTTAGTTGAACTCAATGATGCTTCAAGAGCAGTGTGAGTAAACGTCGATACATGACCGTATGTATCAAAAAGCGAAAAATATCAATATTTTCGAAACAGGATCAGCTAGGATTTTAATTCAAACTGATTTTTTTTCTATAATCAAGCATAAAAACAATAGTGCTTTCAGATTTCGTTGCCATTTTAATGTAACCTATCGATCCTTTAGGCCCAGTGTGACAGATAAACAGAAAATTGGGCAAAAAGTTGTGCTATGAAATGCCGATCACTGATATAGGCACTTAAAATACCAATTTATCTGAGAGCATAAAGCGCAGTTCGTTGATAAATTCGCTTTGTAGAGAGTTTGACTTCAAATGTTCCTGGTTCAAACCCGACCTCAGAAAAAAGTTAAAAATTTTTCAATTGTTATTTCATTTACTTACAATATTTAAAAAAAATTAAATTGAACATAAATTGGTCTGATGGGTTACGTACGTGGAGGTAACCGAAACATATGTCAGCATAGTAGTTTTTTCTCTTATCCTGTTATAATTTTCTAAGTTGAAAAATGCAAGGAAATTTCGATTCTTGTAAATAATGGCTAAAGTTCATAAAATTGGAATGTATTTTGAGAATTATAATTCATAAAAATTTTTTTTACATATTTTTTTTAAGTAATTTTTATGTCCCATTGACATACCCCTGTATAATTAAAAAGCAGATTAAAACATTCTTCCGAGACTGCTACATGCCGATATGTATGTATGTATGTATTCTCCTTTAATTTCTAGGATGAGCATAAGGCCAATTATAGATAAAACTTGGTACATATGTACATACTTAAGTATGCAAAGGGCTTCGGGAGAAATAATTTTCAATGGAAAAGTGGGCGATGCCACGCCCTTTAAAAATAAAAAACTATTTCTGAAACCATTTGCCGCAAAGTATAAGATTTGGTTCAATATATATCCAAGTTCAGAAAGAGCAAGTGCCAAAGGAGACTAGTAGGGAGCGTATTCCCCTTACCTGTTACCCTATCTGTAAGAGAATTATCACCCAAATTCAAGCAAACATACCATAGAATAATGAGAGATTTCCCGAAATAAACTTTTAATCTTGTTTTGAGTCCTTTTCTTATTTCTTTTATTCTCAACAATTCAACGGTGCAAATTTTTAATCAACCTCCGTAACAACATCCAAATTTAAACTTGCGGAACCGAAGTCAGATGTCAAAATCAATCGGAAGTTCAGAACTTTCGGAACCGGAGCTCCGTAGCATCCCCTTATATGTAGATTAAAGTTTGTCAAAAAAAAAAAAAAAAATAATCATCGTGTTCCCACAGTCTTTGGGATCGCATAGAATTCGAGAATTAAGTTAGCAAGCCTATTTATAAATTTTTTTTTTTTTTTTATTTGCAGAAATGTTATTCTAAAGGTGTAATTTTTGAGATTCTGAAGCATTCCCGAAGAATGAATGCAAGAACATAAGGTTTTTTTTTGTTGTAGGAACTGTATTAAATTCCAATTGCATTTCCATCATTTTCCGATTGTATTGTATTTTGGTATTGCGAAATTTCGTCCTTTTGTTGTTCAGGAGTAGGGAACACGGCATTAATAATAACACAATAATGATTACAACAATGTAGAGATTTACGCATTGTACTGTCAAGCCGCACCCCGCTGAGAGTTTGAAGTATCCACGGTATCTTAACAAAGAACGGAACAAATGCAAGCTGTTAAATAGACAACACAGCACTAGAGAGGAGGATAGTGGCAAAAGGGGACAAACAACTGAATAGTAAGCAACAGTAAAAATGACAACGAATGTAAAAACCAGCAAACAGCAACAATAACAACAACAATAACATTAGTTTAAAGTCAAAAATACAGAATGCAACAACCAAAAGTGCTGTTCTACGGCGGCCGGCACACAGTGTAGCGAGCCCAAATATAGAGCGGCCAAAACTAGTAAACGTTTTTTATTCGAAGTTACTTTAGAAAATTAACGAAAAAACAAAATGGGGCAAATTGGGGCACTTTTTTCTCCCAAAGTTTTCTTTAGAATTCACAAATGATCAGAAAAATATTTGTCCAATAAAGTATCTGTAATCAAGAGGTTAATAACAAAATCAGCTCAAAAGCTGCTTTATCATATTGGAAGAATGTCACTTATTCCTAAAAAGTTTAAGTTTACGGGGCTCGTATAACTATGCTATTAAAATAGTTTTAATTTTTTTTTTTTTGTTTCTATTAGTTTAAGTATACTTAACAACATGTCATCGTTGTTGAGTTTATATTTTAGGCTTTAACTTGACCTTTTTGGCCGCACTCGGCACACTGTGCGGCGGCTGTCAAAAGATTAATGCCAGATTTTGGCGCTTTAATGTTGATTTTGTATTCATGATTTCATTTGTTTTTGTTGTTCTGGTTGCTCTCGTACTTATGTTGTGGGCTATAATTACGGTGACCATAAAAAGTGTCCCATATTTAAATGAATTGAAAGAGGAGATTCAACGAAATTCAGCCACATTTATGCAGAATGGGCATTAGCCTGGTTTTAATGTTGTATGAAAAAAAAAATAAATACTGCGCTATTGATAGCTTGCATGGGTCAATTTTCTAAGGTTGCATAAGAGAATTATGGTGTCAAAGAAGGGCACCTTGTCGAAGATTTCACGAAAATAATTCATGGTTCCCCGTGGTGACCCCTAGACAAGTGAAATGTATGACTAGGTTCCTAGGGTCATTTTTTTCCTACCACACCTAACCCATTTCTTTCACCCTTCTGGGCGTCCTCCTACAAAATCCACATATTTGAAAATTCGCTGTTGCTGTCCCGGCATGACACCAATATAGATGCAATGTCTCACCAATTCCTATTGTTTTTTAATCTGCGATATTTTCCTCTAAAGACCTTCTCCTTATCTACCTCCTTTTTGGGGTACCCCTACAAAAACACTTGAACATGGGAGTTCAAATATTTCAGCCTAGGAAGCCTACAAGTGCTTGAAAAACTAAATGAAAAAAAAAAAAAGATAAAGACAATTTTAAGAAAAAGTGGTCACCTTGAATTGTATATTCCAAAACAAAGAGGTTTTAATGGCTTGAAAAACTAAATGAAAAAAAAGATAAAGACAATTTTAAGAAAAAGTGGTCACCTTGAATTGTATATTCCAAAACAAAGAGGTTTTAATTAAAAGAATTTTTGTTTTTAGTCTTTGCAACATAGCCTTTTAGCCTTGCGCTATAGTACGTACCAGAGAGAGAGAGAGAAAGTTATTCAATTGAATCATATATACCAGATATAATAATAACACAACACAACACAACAAATTCAAAAAAAAATTTTTTTTTCATAATTCATAATTTTTTGCTTAATTTGCAGTCGCTATTTACGAATCTGGCAACCATTTTTCTCTATCATGTCTATGATGCGAGTTATCTTTTCTTTAGAGTGCAGAAAACGCTTTCAAGTATTATAGTTCTTCCAAATTAAAACATTCCTTTAACTTTTTCGAATTAAATCATTATTTTTAGAGCGGGTGCCAGACGGACTTGAATATGCAAAATATGAGAACCGCAGTGTGAGCTCAGATTCTTAAAGTTAGGACTTCAAGTTATTAGAAAGTGGATGATGCCAGGGTATACGGTGGTCCATTTTTTTATCACCTACCACCCGCCTAGGCCTGCCATGGATTTTCCGTCCTCGTTTTTTATAGCCGTTTATGATGGATTGGGATCTTTTATTGTAATTACAAATCTGAGCTTGGTTTTTTCTATCACGTCAGGATTCTAAATTATCCTTGGTTAAAAGTGCAAAAAATCACTGCTTTAAGGGCTACTGAAGGTCTACTGCATAACAAAAGCAACAAAGGATAAAAATAATTTTTATCAATGGATTTGTATACTCAAAATTATTTTCAACAAGCCACACTTGCATAATTTTTCGGTTATATAGTTACTTTATGAGTTACAAGCCATTGAAAAATGTTTTTTTTTTCGGAAAAACCATGGTAGGCCTGGTTTATTTGGATTTGCAATACCTTTACTTCATTGCATGATGTCTAGGAAAGTAATAATCCAACCGGAAAAGCCGAAAGTTGAAATGTAATGAAAATGATTTGGGCTATTCGATGTCGTTGGCAAAACTGAACTACACTACTTGCTGGATGTACCTCATATGTCTAATTACTCGGATCACAGATCTGAGAAAAATGATTGCCAAATTGGTAGTAACCAATACGCAAATAAATACTAAAAACAGTTAAGGAAAACTCTGAACAAAACATGGCGTATGCGAACAAGAGGCCTCCCATTCAAATTAATGTTATATTTCGTTTAAAATTTTAATATGCATAATAGATGTGTATCAATAATGATAAAAATATTCTAATTTTTAGTAGTTACATGTGTAGTATTCCATCATATTTTGATTGTAACGATATGCTGTTGATAAATCCATTCTTGCAGTTGTTATTGCTGTTTCTGCTACGTGTTTATCCGAATTTAATTATATTTAATGAAAAATTGATTTTTATTTGCAATATTTTTGGCATACATTTTGTTTTTTTTTATATTTTTTTTTTTTTCAATTTTTTAGTTTAATGATGGATGTGTAACAATTTGTACAAATTATATTTTCTAACAATTTTTTTTTTTTTCACTTACTTTCTACAATAACTTTTATTTGTATGATATATTTTTGTTTTATTTTTATTGCACTTCATATTTCCACTTGCTATCTGTAAACTTTCTTCTTTTGTAGATATTGGCATGTTTATTTCTAAAAAGATTTTAAAATTTGCTTTGAGTTGCTTACTTTCATCAATTTATTATTTTTTTTTTTTTTTATTATCGATCTATAGAATTCACAAGCATTTTTTGGATGAAACTTTATCGTTTTCGATTGCACAGAATTAAAAAGAAATCTAAACAAAATCCAACTACTGCACACTGCGTTGGCCCATAGACAAAAATCAAAATTTTTTGTGACTCAAAACCTAACAATATTGATTGTATCAATAAAATAAAACCAAAATATTTAGGGGAAAAACTCAGTTTTGGCTATGCTGTGACACTTCAAAGTAGAGATATTTTTCAAAAAAATCATGTTTTCTTCAACTTGTTTTGGGTTCTCTTAAACAAATAATTATCAAAAATTTGTGTTTTGATTAAATTAAACGAAGTAAAGTTTTTTATTATAAATAATATTTAGGCAAATAAATAAAATTAAAAAATTTTTGAAAATATATATATATATTGTAGTGGTTTTAATATATGATATTATCAAACGAAAAACTTCAGAAATTGACAAATTTCGATGAAAAAAAAAACCAAATCTTATAATAATAAGTGCCGGTTTTTTTTAGCCTTCTAGTACTGATTCTATATAATCAGGAACTGCAAATAACTTTTCTAACTACTTCGTCCTACAAATATTTTTTTTTTAAATGCTTAAAATGAAAAATTTACATGAAATATAAAATTTATGTTGAAAATTTTTTTTTGTTTTTATTAACACAGATGGTTTCAAAAGTACATAAAACATTATTTCTACTACGTATATTACAAAAACACATATTTTGAAGATAAATAAAAAAAAAAACTTAAGAAATTCGTCCTAAACACCTGGTTTTTAGCAAAACTATAAAGATTACAACAAATCTGAAATCATTTTTGAGCTCAGCAGCCCATTGATATCCAACTACTCCTTCTATTTTTGACCATTTTTTGTATGGGCTCAACGCACTGTGTACTGATGCATTTATGTACTCTCTCGCATTTTACCATAATTAAAATTCATGCGAAAGAAATAACCGAAAAATTTTTAATATTCCAGTGATATATCCGTTCCGAACGGACTTCCACATTACTAGGTAACGCTGAGCTAAAATGCCAGTTGGTCGTCGGATGACAAGTGTTTTATTTAACTGTACACGTCGCCATTCTTTAACCATTTCGGCCTATCTTTTTTGTTTCTCATCCTAAAAACCCAATTTTTTGTTACTTATGGTCATATAATCAATCAAAAGTTATCGAAATTTTTTTTTCTAAGTACGACTTTTAGAATGTTCTAAGTGGTTTGAAACTATCGAAGAAAAATAATTTCATAAAATTTTATTTTTCATTTATTCATATAGATAATGAAAAATATATAAACTTATTTTAAAATAAACCAAAAATGTATATAGTGCTGAATATAAGCCTAAATGCATATTTAAACTTGGGGCATATTTGCTTTGTACTTCTCTTTGTATGAGTTATGAAGTAGGCGTGGCAGGTATAGAAAAGTATTTATGTACACTCACGGTACAAAAAAAGCCGATTTTAATTTTGTAAGATATTTTAAAATTGTTGTGTAAATCAATATTTACCCTGATTTAACTGCCCTAAGTGCAGAATCATCTTGAAATATGACTTTTGCTAAGTGCTCGCTTAATCGATCGATGCTGTGTATAACGTCGATTTTAATGATGTCAATATAAACTTCGGAGTTAATATAACCTTCCAGGAGAGAAATCTCTCCAACCCATTGGCTTGTTATTGCCCCTAGACCACCACATATGGAGTGATTTGTACACATTGAAAGCTATATTTTTTATTTTTTTTTGCGGCGTACCGTGCATCTCAAATCGGAACTGATGAAATTTATTTAGCTCCCATCATAGAATATGACTTCAGCCCAATCGTTATACAACAAATTCTTTTTTTCTTTACATCAGTTTAATGAGAAAGAACACATTTTGTGAGTGAAAGGTGGTTTTTTCGCAGGTCTGCGGGTAAAAAATGTATTTTCTCGCAAGCGGCACAATACATTTGAGGTGCTTATTACATATTTTGGTTGTAATTTACCTTCGCGGCAATTTTGAAACCAGTTTTAAACCGATCGCACAGTGCTATTTTTACTACGCCTATGTCTTCCCTCTCAGTTGTTTTTCTTGAACGGCCACTTCCAGTGTGACGCAATAAACTCTCTGTTTTCAAAAAACTTCCCAAAATTGTCATACGGAAGACTCACCACATCAAATTTTACGCGATATATCCACAATCCTTAAATTTTGCTGCTTATGTTCAATTATATCAATTTTTTGGTTTTCGGGCAAAAACCTTTTTTTAAATATCGTTGTTTTAACGCCAACAGATATGAAGTAAGTGCACTATTTGACAACAATTTTTAGTTATTAGGCATACTGCATATTAACAATCATAAAAAAACGCGAAGAACCAATTATTTTAGCTAAAAATCCTTGTCGGCTTTTTTTTTGACCGTGAGTGTATATTATTGATCAGCGTCACCGTATGAGTCGATATAGTTAGGTGCGTCTGCCTATTTATCCGTCCGTCTGTTCATCTGTCCATCCATATGTATGTCAGACCACTGATTTATCACGATAACGGGAAAACGCATCAAGATAACTCGATGAAATTTTGTGGCGACGAACAATGGGAAGGTTTGTATGGAACGGCGGTCATATATAGTAATAATAGAGCTAGGCTATTGAAATTTGGTACAGATGTTTTTTACATTAAAATAATGAAAATCTGTGGATATGAACGAAATCCGCCGACGGACACGCCTACCTCCCATACAAAGTTGGGGCGTGGTCTGAATTTTTTTTCAAAATAGGTATCAATTTCTAATAACTTGACCCCGCTGATTTCAAAATGTTAAAAATTCTGAGCTATCTTTTATAGTTTTCAAGTTATGAGGAATAAACAAAAAATCTACTTTATAAAAACTAGATTTTATTGTTTGTGTATTTGTCCCTCATTAATCCGGAAACTAAGTAACCGTTTTTAAAGAAGTTTTTATATTGTGTTAGTACAAAAAAAGGCTAAGTTATATACTAAAAAAGTGGGCGGTACCACGCCCCCCAAAAAATTGACTAATCATATCACCGAAACTCTTTGACGCAGATAGATGAGATTTGGTAAAAGTGTAAAAATTATCAGGACAAATAATGTTCACCGGACAAGTGGGCGGTGCCACGCCCTCAAAAAAATAAATTCATTATTTCTGCGACAATATTTGCCGCACTTAAATATGATTGGGTACATATGCTAAGACAATTAGAACAAAAAGTTCTCACTAGAAAAATGGGCGGTGCCACGCCCCTCTGAATGCTTATTCATCATATCTCAGAAACTGCTTGACGTAGATAGACAAAATCTGGTGCATATGCAAAGAGCATTTAAAAAAAAATAATGTACATTGAAAAAATGGGCAGTGCCACGCCCTACGAAAATAAAATTTGTCATATTACTAACGCTACTTGGCACAAATTATAAGATTTGGAAAAATGCTTTGCTACGGTATGTCCAAGTAAAGAGAGGGCAATTTCCAAGGGGCTAAAAAGGGGAAAATATGCTCTTTTCCCACTACCCTTTCGTTAAAAAAAGCATCTTCCGAATTGAAGTACTGTAGACTGTAAGCCTAAAATTTATGAATCTGTTGTAAGACATTGAAGGATATAAAGAAATAAAAATAGTTTGTTTTCTCAAGAACTGCAACAGGAAAAAATTCATAAAAAAAAAGTTCTCAAAAAAGGCAGTAGGGACTTTGCATTTCGATTAAGCATACTTGGCCACATATTATGTATATTGGAAAATAATGAAAATCAGAAAATGAATTTTTTTTTATGACAAAATTTTCAATATTTATCGATTTTGGATTTTTGAGCTTAAATTTTTGAAAAATCACCATAATTCACGTATTATATATAAAAACTCAAACAAATGTTTTTTAAAAAGCTAAATGCTTGTACTTTTTGTCAAAATGCTATTTTGACATATCTCGATGCAAACGAATAAAAAATTAAAGTGTTTTTACGACTAAATAATTTATATTATTTTCGGACCGCACGCCGTTCAACAGTATGAATACAATGTATTCTGATCACTTATTAAAAATAGCGTTCCAAAAAAGTCAATTTATTTTGTCCCGTCAAAAACTACAATATGAAAAAGTTCATAAAAAAAAAGTTCTCAAAATAGGCAGCTTTGTATTTCGATTAAGCATACTTGGAAACATATTATATTGAAAAATAATGAAAATCAGAATATGTATTTTTTTTTTTTAATGTCAAAGTTTGCAATTTTTCCATTTTTACCATTTTTTTTTTTAATATTTGAAAAATCACTATAATTCACGTAAAATCTGCAGAAAAAAAATATGTTATTTTTAACAAAGAAGAAACAATATACTAACGATATGCTATATAAGTGCATCCGGCTTAAAACAAATTAACTAGAGCGTTTATCCAGAACCTTCTAATATAAAAACTTCCATAGAGCATTTTTGCTTTTAAAGTCCAACTTTGAGCCCACTGTGTAACTAAAGCAAAACAAAATTTTAAGATTTTATAGTTTTTTTTCCATCACTAAGTATTATCTGACGATTGGCGTAAAATTTTTTTGCATACATAGCACTTTCAAATTTTACCTACATATTTATGGCCACAATATCCCATTGTGCGACGTTGTCAAAAAAGGCGCAGGGAGTTGTCCTTGAGCAAAATTGGATAAAGAACACGTCTACCACACAAAACAATAATTTAAATTTTAAAAAGTAATGTTGAGAGCATTATTTGAGATAGTGCAAATGGTGCAAGTTCTGGTCAATATCTCGACATTTATTTTATATAGGAAGCAAAACAAGCCAAGTGTACCAGCTGAAAATTTTTTTGTCTCCGATTTCGCTCAAATTTGGTAGTAGATTCGGTGTGCAAGAACAATAATCCGGAAGGATTTGGCCCTAGTACCATTTGTTGTTAAAATACAGGGTGTTGAAGTTGGCGTTTTCAGTCATTATCATGAAAAGGGTGTTTTTTTAAAAATTTATAGCTTACACCAAAGTTTGTAAATTGATATATGTTAGTAACTGGTCCAATTCTATCTTAAGTGTTCTTTTTATAAAAAAATATTACTTGGAGAAAAATTTATTTTTTCACCAAAATTTTTTAAACTTAAAAATACTTTGCAATTTTTTTTAAAAAAACCCCCTTAAATTTTTTTTAAAAGAACTTTAAATTAAAGCATTATTTACAAGCTTTAAAATGATGTATGATTCAAGATAGGATTCGGTCGCTAGATGAGAGTTTTTGGCTTTTGAACGCCCGCGGCAGGCAAAACTTTTTGTTTACTTAAAATTAAGGCATCTTACGAAAAATGTGTACTAGGTATAAAATGCTTAGAATCGTTCAAGAAAAATGTGTGATTTTTTTTTTGGAATTTTTGTAAACTTTTTTGTTTTGAATAATTTTTCAAAAATTATTTAAAGAAAAAACTATTTTTTTAAATAAAAGAAAAAAAAAAAAAACAAACGATGTCTCTCATAAAACAAAAAATTAAGTTTAGAAATCATATTCGTCTTTTCCACTCTACACTTATTTTCAAAACGTACGATTTGAGGGATTTTGATACAGTATTTCCACTTCAAGTTAAACCTGATCTTTTCTCAAACCAATTGAAGCTATTTCCAAATCAATTTAAACGTTTTCTAAATTGAACTAACCAAACATTTTTCTAGATCAATTTAAACTTTTTTCAAATTAAAATAAACTTGACAAAAAAAACATGCTAAAAATTATATATCTCTGCACCGCACACTGGTTCAAAATCCTCAAAAGCTGACAAAAAGTCGAAAAAAAAGTTGTTTTAAACTACTTTTTGTGGACTGTATTTTTTTTGACAAAATGGCGGAACTTAGAAAAAAAAATTGTATCGATTTTTCGTATAAACGCTACTTTGAGAATCTGAAGTTCCGTGCCCATAACTTGGAAAAAAAAATTTTTTCCACAAAACTAATAATGAGAGGTCTCCATACTAAGCACTAGGAACAGCTCTATGAATTTTTATAAAAATCTGAGAGCCTTACTGCAAATTTGGAAAAAATTGAGCTGGAAAGTGTCTGCAACTTTCGCACACACGCAAGTCGAAATTTTCGTATGAACTTAGCAGTTCGATATGCCCAAATATTCCTCTTCCTTCGAAGGATTTAATTTTTTTTGTTTACATGAAAAATTCACTAAAAATTTTGAAAATGTTCATTGATCTCCACAATGACTTCTGTTTATTGTAGCGTTCTCAATGAATGCACTTTATTCACGATTATAATGACCCTTGATTCGAGCCTGGAAATATTTTTTAGCGCAAATTGAAAGTACTCTTAAAGTGTAACTAGCCACTGCAGGAAAATTAAGAATTTAACATACAGATAGAGCATATAATCTCGGGATCCCGGACGTTTTCCTAGTCCCGAAATCCCGAGATTAAAGACCTTAACTGCGGGATTTTCGGGATTAATTCAATTCAACAGAATGAGATTTTTTTTTTTGTTATTTTAAAGTTACAAATTTTTGGTATATAGTTTGAATACGTGCATTAATTGTTTCAAGACCTAAGAGGGCTCAAGAATAGATACAATTAACTTTTGACTCTTTCAGGACCATAAGCAAATGGGAGCTGATGCAATCATTTTAGTTATTTAAAATGGTCTATTTAGCGTATAAAAAACATATTTTAAAATAAAAATTACAAAAAAATTTCAACGGTTTTTCTGAAATTGTTTGGGACTTAAGTATGTGTTCTTATGGTCGTTAAGGGAGACATTCTCCCCGTACAATTTTATATGGAGAATGAGATACTTTTATTTCAAAGGTTGATAACTCAAAAAGTAAGGGTCCAAATGGAAAAGTTGAAAAAATTTATAGAAGCTTGTTGACTATCACTCCAACAAGCATCGAACCCGAAAGGGCATTCTCTGCAGTATATATCTGTGCAAAGTTGGCAAAACTAGTCATCGCATGTTTTCATAAGTTTTCAGGAGAGCAAATTTAAATTTTAAGTTAATATGAAAAAATCACAATTTTCGGTTTTCCAAGTTTTTTTTCTAAAGAACTACAAGTCCTAGCTCCTTGTCAGCTTGTAGATCACATCGAGAACAATATCCTGGAATGCATAACTCATTTTCACAAAATGCTCGATAACCAGTTTTGCCATCTTTGCACAGATATATTACTGGTAAACTGGCTAATACCGTGATTAGTCCCGGGATTCGTTTTCTGTGATCTCGAGATTGTTAAAGTGGTCCGTGATTATATGCCCTATATACAGAGCACCAACAGGTATAAAAAACATGCGTACGAATGTAATATTTGCAACGCAGGATTAGCCCATATGTACCAAGTTTCATAACGACAGCTGCTGTAGGTGCAGAGATAAGTACATAATCATTTTAAGCGTGTTGTTTCGCAAAGTTTAGTGTAATTCGGATAAACTTTAAACTGAATTGGAAAAAAATTTATTTAGTGCGAAAAAAAGTTTAACTTGGAGTGGAAATCCTGTAGCACTTGTGTTTCATAAGGTTGAGAGAGTTTCGATTTTATAAAACTTTTACTAAACATATTTTTTTCATATTATCTATATGCATAATCTCACAAAGTTCACAAAAATCAGTCATCAATTTAGAAAGTTATTTGTTTCCTTAAGCGTTTCGGTCATTTCTGATTCTCTTATCTCTTGGAGTTCTTTAAGAAAATGTAGGTTAGACCGGGTCGACATTTAGATTCATCCCGAAACGATATCTATTTTTTATTTTTTTTCATTATGAGAAAATTTTTTTTTCATTAGAAAATGGATACCCAAGAGTAATTTAGAAATAAAGATTATGTTCTTACAAAAATTTTGGTGTTTAAATTTTTTTTTTGTAGATAATATTTGGTTTCAAAAAACGATTTTTTTCGAATCAACATTTTTCGACCATTTTATTTTCGATATACATATTTAGAATTTTTAAAATTTTTTCGTTTTTTCTTTTTAAATTTTTCGATCTGTTTTACTTTTTCAATACTTTTGAGCTTTTTCAATTCTGCAGCATTTCTGACCATTTTGGAAAAATATTTATGTACTTGTTGCGCTTTTTAGCTTTTTTTTCGACACATTTAGACAGTTCCAATGTTTTTTCACTTTTTCAACTTGCTTTGTATATTTTTCTCCAAATTTTTTTAACTTTTATGAATTTTTTTGATTCTTCATAAATTTTCGGCCATATTTATATATTTTCACTTTCTAAATTCATTGAATTCCATTAGTTTTTAACTTTTCAACTTTATTTAACTTTTAAAAAAATTTTTATGTTTTCAATTTTATTATTCTTTTTTTTTTTGCTTTATCAACTTGTTTAAACTTTTTCAACGTTTCGACTATGCCTTTTTTAAGCATACTAATTCATTACGACTTTTTCGAAACACTTTCGGCTTTATATCCCCATTTTTCTTCGAAAATGGAAATGGACATGATATCCGATTTCTTTTTGATTAGAAAATAAAGAATTGAAATGGCATGGGTTCTGGTTCCGTCCAACAATCGTTCTTTTTCTTTCAATAAACGTGACGGACGTCGCACAGTGGCGTAAATGTGACTGTTTTTTGTTAAAATCAATTTTCTGAACATAATAATGAACCGATTGAAACGAAATTTTTTTATAATCTTCGTTAAAGCATAAAGGAAACAAAAGAAAAAATTTGCAAGCAGCCAACAACTTTACAACATACAACTTTTCCACAACAAAGCGGACGTGTGTAAATAATTGTGTTAATTTTCAAATAGCGATAACTCAAGAACGATGAAAGGCGCAATTAAAAGTGCGAGGATCTCTTTATTGGAGAATCACATACTCTACAAATGATTTTCATTTGAAGTAAAAAAAAATAAAAAATGTACCGCTCAGGAGTTATGCAAAAAAGGGCACTATTTGTAAAGCATTTGAAAAATATCCTCGCACTTTTTATAGTGCGCCTCACCGTTCTTGAGTTATCGCAATTTGAAAAATAACACAATTGCATATACGCATCAATAGAAACAGACCTATTATTAATACGTTCGCTTTGTTTTGGAAAAGTTATAGCCTAGAATGCTTGAACATTTTTTTTTGTTTCCTTTTTGCTTTCAAGCAGGTTTCATAGTTGAAAGTATAGGTTAGATTAGATCCGGGAGATGACCGTATTGTCATCATTAGGCCTCGAAGATGGGCCCCTTGTGTGCTCGACATTAAGAGTTTTAGCAAAGAAAGTCTAAGAGAACCACACATACATGTACTTCCATTCGTCTAAGTTTTCTCTTTTACAAAAAAAAAAAAAAATTTGTTTTTCAAGCAGTCTATTGTACATCCATCTATCTATTTTTATTTTATTTTTCGGATAAAAGAAAAGTTAAAGAATGACGTATACAGTTAAGTCTAATGCTAAATACATGTTGAGCCTGTTAGCTCAGCTGGTTAATGCGTCGCCTAATAATTTGAGTGGGTGCGATTCAGCGTGTAGACAAGATGTTGTGGTGGATTTTCGGCCAAGGTGCCAAACTGTAGTATGAATTGAATATTGTTTAATTTTGAGTTTTCCGCCGTTTTAAATACAATATTGTCATAATAGCAACATAAACTGGAATTCATTGTTGTCAAACTTTCAGGAATTTATTTAGCATTTTAAGACAGTGTTTGATTTGCTTTCAATTTATGACAGTATTTTTGTACAGATTAATATGAATTAATTTTTCCACAAACTATGTGTTTTGTATATCTATGCACATAGGTATATCTTTAAAATTTTTGATCATTTGCAAAAGCTTTATGTGGTATTGAACCTTTGGGTTAGAAACCTAAATTTAAATTGGTTTCGGCGAATAACACTTTAAACAATAGATACATACATATATTTCTATTATTAACACCTTTATTTTTTCTACCACCGTTTTTTTTTATGTTATGTACTATTTTCTTATTTTTTTTTTTGCAACTTCTTGTCGGCGGCGAGTTTCCCGTTCATCACTTAACTGACGTTGACAAAAGGCACGGCATTTGTGATATTTCACGCGGCGTTCGCATTTAAAACGTACAAAACCAACCAAATAACACAGAATTTACATTCGAAAAAACATTTTTTTTTTTGTGTTTCATATTTTTACGCGTCTGTGCGTCGGTGTTGCCTTCGCATCCAGCACTAACGACAACGACGACACCATACGTTTATGCGTGGATTGTTGTTGGCTGTGCCAAATCAGGACATGAGCAACCAACCATCCAACCAGCGCGTCCAAGAGCAACCCTCCAGACAGATAGTCAAAGTGTTTTTTTTTACCTTTTTAAACCATATTTTTGGCTTTAACTCACATATTTGATGCTGTTGCTTGTAGGTTATTTGCTTTTTTTGTAAATTTTTTTTTATAGTAGCTTAACGCAACGTAACGCACACCCCTTGCGTGACGATGGTACGTACATACATATGGACGTATTGCACCCTTAAAGCATCAGCACCCTTAGGTCGTGTTTATTGTTGTTCTTCGTGATGCTGAACCAATAAGAACGCATCAAGCGTGAGGCTGCTTCTGCTACGGAATGTCTAAAAGTCTGTGCTTGTGTGTATGTGTACTAATGCCAGGAGCGTCGCAAGTCACCTTTGGCCCGTTTGAAAATTTGATTTTGCCGGCCCACAGCGTGAGATTTTGTCAATCTGGATGTTCTACTTAATTCGAGTGCAAGCGTAGTTTCAGAGATATCGATTTGAAATTTGTTACGTGTGCGTTTATTATGTATGAGGAGGTTGTGTTAGAATATCAACAAAATCAGACAAAAATTGGTCCCCTCCCTTAAAATTTTTTTTTATTTTGATTAAAAAAAAAAATGTTTTAAAATTTATTGGTACCCACTTGAAAATTTATATAGTAACTTAGGGTAATGTGGTTACCTTTTTCTTTTTTGTCCAATTTCTACCAAAGTAATGGTAATAGGTTAGCTTGGTCAATTTATTTGTATTAGTTATTAGTAATGTGGCTCACCCTGTCTGTTTGCTAAAGTAATACCGTCATTCGCAATTTTTGTTGACTAAAAGTCGAGTAGTAATTTTTAAGATTATATTTGCTATGAAATGGCTTTATAGGCTTATTAAAGAATATTTTTCAGTAAGATAAACCAAATTCATATTAACAAGTGAATAAGTAATAAGGGTTCCCGAATCATACATAAAATAATATTAAACATTACTCAAACTTGGGCGTCCCACACATACAATTAGCTTTTTAAGGTGTAATAGTAGTCAAAGTTGATATACGGTTTATAATATGGGGTTCACATTACCCGAATACATCACTTTTTTTAAATAATCATTGATTATATGAAATAAATGTGGAATAGAATAAGACGTTCTCTTTACAGATCAGTTGAAGTTAAGTGACACCTCGAATAATTGTTTTTTTCGAATACGGCAACACGAGCGAAAAAAATAAAAATAATTTTTTTTAACTAATGATGATCCACCTAATCAAAATAAATATAAATCGGACGAATCGCAAAAAAAAATTTTCAAAATTGTACCCGTAAGCAAAGAAAATCACAAAAATAGAGTAAAATTTGAATATTGGCATTTTCACTTAATTGGTTATAACTCCGTTATTTATTCATCAATTTTCTCGGTTAGTAACTTTTTATTATAAAGGTTTCTTGGACTTTTGCTCAATGAGGTTTTTTTTACCGAATTTTTTTTCAAGAAAATTTCCCAATTGAAAAACTTTTTTTTTGGATTTTTCAAAAAAAAAAAACCAAAATTTTTTGAAATGTTAATTAATAAGGCTGAAACTAAAAAACTGATCGAAATATAAAGTATGAGGCGTTTATGTATAATTTTATTACCTTTCGCTTGATGTCTTACACGTTAAGCTGGCTCTACTAATTTACGAGATATCTTCTCTTCTTATACGAGCTAAAACTGTATGTTTGTTTGTTTCTTTGTACTTATTTCTGTGCCAAATATTTTTATCGAAAACGACTACAGCGATTTTAATGAAACTTGGAATAGTGTTAGATATTAGCAAAGAATGAAGAATGAGCTAGGTTTGAACTTTTTAAATGCTCGCCAGGGGGCGTGGCACTCTTTTTTCAGTCTCGAAAATCCCGGGATTAGTGGCGATGGCTCCCGGGATTTTTGGGATTTTTTAAAAGAATAAATTTTGCCAATTTAGTGCTTTTTAGTATAGGGTAATGTAACCGGCTGTGGGCCATCACCGGTTGTGGGCCACCCCTTGTATTTTTTGACGTTTATAAAATATGACAGATCTGAGTATGAGGTTATGTGTACATTGACAATAGACAGTATTAGTGCAAACACTGAAGTGAAAGGACGCATCTGACCCGCAGCTACAACAAAAAAAAAAAATTGAAGAAATTTTCAATAAAGTAATTTCTGAAGATTTTGCGAGTATGATGAAGCGAAGTGAAATATTGCAAAGAGGTGAGTGTTATGCATTTTTATGCAGTATTTGCGTTAAATTTTCCGATTTTATATCGAGTTTGCTCAAAATTTTTCGCCACGAAAATTTTGCCAGTCACTTAAGGGATGGCTGCCGTTACCGTTTGTGGGCCACGGCGACGGGATGTTAGCACCCCATTTATGGAATTTCGGGAAACCACTTATGCTATTCAAAAGGTCACAAAATGGTCAAAAAAGGTCAGTTGGTTTGGCTAATTTGTCAGCGATGGGGAATTTTTAAAAAAAAATTTTAAAAATTTTCAAGGTCAAGGATATGTTAGCACCCCATTTATGGAATTTCGAGAAACCAACTATGTCATTCGAAAGGTCAACAAATTGTCAAAAAAGGTCAGTTGGCTTCACTAATTGGTCAGCGATAGGGAATTTTTAAAAAATTTTTTAAAGATTTTTTTTCAAGAAACCTAAAATTTAGAAAAAAAACCGTTTTTTCAAAATAACTTCAAAACGGTTCATCCTAGAAAAAAATTTGGAACGTTTAATTCCCTATAAGGGTCTCTTCAAACTGTTTTTTCGTCGGACTTACCCTTAATGAGATATCGCATACATACATTAGAGAAGATCACATTTTTTTTTCCACTTACTTTCATTCAGTTTCGGATTCTACGTTAAAATTTATGTTAAAAACTCCTTGGGACCATATATCTAAAGTGAACTTTGACTCAGCCAAAAATCGTTTGAAGTTTTGGGTTTTTTTCGCTGTTGCGAGATTGTCTTTGAAAATGTATAACTTCAGAACAACTTGTTGTATTGCTATCATTTAAGCACCGTTCAAACGATGTAATAACGTAGTATCAATGCCTTGGCAATTTTTGGAAAAGGTGATCTGGTTCAAAAGTTATGATCTTTTGAATGAAAACATGTAAAAACTTATACGAAATTTTTCAAAAATTTCATATTTTTAAAAAAAAAAAATTTACTTTTAAGATTTTTTATCCAGATACGGCTAGTCATTTTAAAGTTATGTCCTTTTGAATAAAGACAGATAAAAACTTTATACAAAGTATATTAGGAATTAATCGTAATCGAAAATGTTACACTAGACAGAACTCATTGAAAAAAAAAAAAAAATTTGTTTGTTGAAGTCTGCCTTAAATATGTATTTTTTCACCCAACAGCTCTCCTCTGCTTATATTTAAAATGTCATAACTTTGAAATGGCTAGCCGTATCTTGAAAAACAGACCTGCGTTGGGCCTTTTGATGAGCTATAAAAAAATTCAAAAGTAGGTAACAGTTTTTTTTTTTTTCTAGGAGTTAATTCCTAATATACTTTGTATAAAGTTTTTATCTGTCTTTATTCAAAAGGACATAACTTTAAAATGACTAGCCGTATCTGGATAAAAAATCTTAAAAGTAAATTTTTTTTTTAAAAAAATATGAAATTTTAAAAGATTTCGTATAAGTTTTTACATGTTTTCATTCAAAAGATCATAAATTTTGAACCAGATGACCTTTTCCAAAAATTAGCCAAGGCATTGATACTACGTTTTTACATCGTTTGAACGGTGCTAAAATCATAGCAATACAACAATTTGTTGTATGAATGAAAGTAAGTGGAAAAAAAATATGATCTTCTCTAATGTATGTATGCGATATCTCATTAAGCGTAAGCCCGACGAAAAAACAGTTTGAAGAGACCCTTATAGGGAATTAAACGTTCCAAGTTTTTTTCTAGGATGAACCGTTTTGAAGTTATTTTGAAAAAACGGTTTTTTTTTCTAAATTTTAGGTTTCTTGAAAAATATCTTTAAAAAATTTTTGAAAAATTCCCTATCGCTGACCAATTAGCGAAACCAACTGACCTTTTTTGACAATTTGTTGACCTTTCGAATGACATAATTGGTTTCTCGAAATTCCATAAATGGGGTGCTAACATCTCCAATGACCTTGAAAATTAAAAAAAAAAAATTTTAAAAATAACCGATCGCTGACCAATTAGCCAAACCAACTGACCTTTTTTGACCATTTTATGACCTTTCGAATGACATAATTGGTTTCTCGAAATTCCATAAATGGGGTGCTAACATATCCTTGACCTTGAAAATTTTTAAAATTTTTTTTTAAAAATTCCCCATCGCTGACCAATTAGCCAAACCAACTGACCTTTTTTGACCATTTTATGACCTTTTGAATAGCATAAGTGGTTTCCCGAAATTCCATAAATGGGGTGCTAACATCCCGTCGCCGTGGGCCACCATGTTTTTTGCATGAAAATTATTGCAAATCGTATTTTTGACTTCCTTGTCCTCTCTGGGAACCGCCAATTCGATCAAATGCAAAGGTGGCTGCGCTCGGTTTGTGCATTTGAAATGCGCTGCTATAAAAAAGAGCTATTACACATGCAAAAATTGCGAATCCGATGAGGATGATTAATAATTTGAAAAAGCCACATTTTCTTGATGTTTTTTCGCCACTAGAGGCGTCATTGATAAATAAATTTTGATAATACATATCCTTTACAGGTTTTTTTCCATAATTTTGCATTTTTCAGGGTGGTCCACAACCGGTTATAAAATTTTTTTTTGTCCAAAAACAAGCTCTTTACAAAATTTGTTGAAAAATTATTGAAAAATTTTTTCTTTTTGGTTACCTACTGCCTCTAGCTTTCCATTGGTACCCACAAGTCTGAAAAATGTATACTTGAATGCAAGTTACTGGCAAAAAACTAAATATAAACTAGAATTATATTTACAAAACTAAAATTATATTTACAAAACTAAAATTATATTTACAAAACTAAAATTATATTTACAAAACAAGTTATCCATATTGTCAAGCACCGCGCCTTCATGTTACTTTAAATAGATTGGAAATCTTTTTGTCCAGGTTATAACAGGAAGAGTCTTATTCTGAAGGTGACGAAAATGTCAACAACAAACAAGTTACAGAAGAACCAAACAATTTAAAAGAACAGCTGCAAAAAATTGTCTCCAAAACGCTTTTAATTTATTTCCACGATTCAACTTTTTCTTCATTTGTATATATACAGGGTGGTTGGGAATCGGTAGAATACCGAAAATTGTAAGATTCCTGGGACAATTCTGAACAACTTTTCTTTGTTCTATGTACTTTTTTATTTTTTAACATATTGCCATTAATTTCACACCATCATAAAATGTCAGCCAATTCATATTATGACATTACTTTTGTATCTTTATGAACTTATTCCAATAACTCCGTTGATTTTACGAATTTCAAAAATGGATCTAAGAAAAGATGTTCAGAATAGTCCAAGAAATTTTACATTTTTCGATCTTCTACTGATTCCCAATTCTGAGCGTATTAATTTTTTAAGATCAGTTTTGAAGAAAAAATCTAAAAATTAAAGTAATACATACATACATTTCCATTTGAATTTAACTGATCTCATAGGAAATGAAGAACACTCATTGTTTTAAAAACATTTGTTTTTATTAAAGACTTTAATTGTTGATCTATTTAAAAAATGCTTTAGTCCCGGGACTGATACCGGGATTGCGTTTCAAAAAACGAAATTCCCGGAATCAGTAAAAGCCCGAAAATTTATATCCCTAGTCAAAACAGCCTTGAGAAAAGAAATCAGATATTTTGGACATACAATAAAATAAATAATATAAGGATAATGCGAAGAATAGCATCGCATCAATTATAGCAAGTGGTTGAATGGGTACCTGAAACATCCAGCTAAACGAAATGTTCCAATCAAGGAAAGTTAGGAATGAAGCGGTAAATGTCAAACTGGAACAATTTAATTATTTCCAAAATGTTTCGAAATTAATTTATTGAGCAAAAAAGTTTCTCTCTTGTTAAACTTAAAACCTTCATGAAGTTTAAAAACTTTTAAGTTGAAAGTTCATTTTTGTTTCTATCATGTTTGCTTTGACTTTTTTATTTGTTACATGTCTTTTAGCACATTGTAACTACGGCGCCCTTGTGCGCCGCACTTTCGTTTCAACCGGTCCTGTCTGTATGACATTCATTAAGAGTTTAGTATCCGCTATACAGTGGGGATCTTTAATAAAAATTTCAATAAAAAATTTGAAAAAAGTAATCGGTATTTCAAAAAGATGGTGCATACTTAACATGTATGCTACTTGTATTTATTCAGAAGTACACTCACAGTCAAAAAAAAAGCCGATTTTAATTTTGTAAGATATTTAAAAATTATTGTGTAAAACAATATTTACCCTTATTTAACTGACCTAAGTTTAATATTATTAAGTTTAACATAATTATGTTTAATATTATTGGATTTTTCTGGAACACTTTTTGTTTTTAAAGGGTCTAAACACTCTCAATCGGATTGAGGTTGGGGCTTTTGCCCGGCCATTTGCTTGACTTAATTACTAAAAGGTCATAATATTTTTTTGCCAACGCGAAAACAAATAGCTTGTAATTGTAAATTTATCGAAAAAATAAACCAAAACATAATGGTAAGTGGGACATCTAGAGATTTCCAACGATGACAAGATGCAGAATCATCTTGAAATATGACTTTTGCTAAGTGCTCGCTTAGTCGGTCGATGCTAAGTATAACGCCGATTTACATGATCTCAATATAAACATCGGAGTTAATATTACCTTTCAGGAGAGGAATCTCTCCAACCCATCGGCTTGTTATTGCCCACGAGTGCTTTGTACACATTGAAAGTTATATTTTGAATTTTTTCTACGGCGTACCGTACATCCCAAATCGGAACTGATGTAATTTGTTTTGCTCTCATCAGAAAACATAACTTCAGCCCAATCATTATAAATCTTATTTTTTGAATGAGAAAAACCGTATTTTGTGTGTGGCGCTGTACAGTTGAGGTGCTTATTCCATATTTTGGTTATCATTTACCTCCGCATCAATTTTGAGACTAGTTTTAAGCCGATCGCGCAGGGCTTTTTTTACTACGCCTATGTCTTCCCTCTCAGTGGTTTTTCTTGGACAGCCACTTCCAGTATGACTTAATAAGCTCTCTGTTTTCAAAACACTTTCCAAAGTTGTCATACGAAAGACTCACCATATCAAATTTTACGCGATATTTCCACATTCCTTAAATTTTGCTGCTTATATGCAAAAATATAAATTTTTTGGTTTTCGGTCAAAACCGTTTTTTTAAATATCGTTTTAACGCCAACAGATATGAAGTAACTGCATTATTTGACAACAATTTTTCTAATTAGACATACTAGATATTAACAATCATAAAAAAAGGCGGAAAACCAACTATTTTAGCTAAAAATTTTTGTGGGTTTTTTCTTTGACCGTGAGTGTATAGCAAATCGTGTATAGCAAACTTATTTTTTATCGTTGAGTTCTTAGCTCGTAAAAAGAATATGTGATCAAAAAGGGTATCTCGGACCTAGTTTCGGAGATATAGTCATCGAAAGATCCGGATATATCTTCTATGAAAACCGCTATAAGTTGGGAACCCCTGGATGGATTTGTAAAATATTGGAGTTAAATGAAAGGTATTGTGACAGCCTATAAAAATGTTTTGCGCATATTTTCAATTGGATTCATAGTTTTCGAGATATGAGCTTTTTTGAAATTTTGTGAAATTTTACAATTACAACAACAAATAAATCAACACACCAACAACAACAAAATACCTTTCATATAACATCAATATTTTCCAAATCCATTCAGGGGTTCCCAATTTATAGTGGTTTTCATGGAAGATATATCCGGATCTTCCGATGGCTATATCTCCGAAACTAGGTCCGAGATACCCTTTTTGCTCACATATTCTTTTTAAGGCCAAAGAGCTCAATGATTAAAAATTAGTTTCAGAGTTTTAGTGAATTTATCACTAAACGACACATGAACCCCATTTTGACCTCCATATGACCTTGAAATCTTTTTTCTCAGAAGTTCTGGACAAACCGGACCCGGGATTCCAATTCAGGACGTCAAAGTCCCTAGGAAACACACAGTCTGGTCAAAACGCCATGACATTTTTTTTTTGTAAACCTGTGTAATCTTTTAGGTGGTGAAATTTTCGATTTGAAAAAGACGCACACTTAAAAATTGCAATTTTAGAGGACATTTTTTTATGGCTCGGTCACCGAGTGTTCTCGGTCTGCTCCTGCTTCTATTCACAAAAAATATGTTGAAGTTTAAATGGCAAATCAGAGACGTAGATAGGGCGGCGAAGGATGCAATCGCTCTGTGGCAGAAAAATCAGTTCTTAACTTGAGGGGCTTTTTTTGTATTTTTATTTGTTTTGCTCTTCAAAATGAAATCGATGGAGCTTTTTTGGTTTATTTTACATAGAAATCCGGCTAAAAAAATGCTCACTAACTACGCCACTTCTGCACATTTTAATTGGTCCTCTGAACAATTCTTTAATTTCCAATTAAAGTTAATGAATATTTTTTTCAATAAAGAGCAAATATTGTAAGATGCCAACGCGTGCAACAAGTCATGTCATTTTACGTTTAAGATTTATTTTTTTTTGTTTTTTTCTTTTGTCACAATATTTAACCGACGCTACGAAAACTTGGCACCACAAATCTCTTTGTCGATGCAACTTTTACTCAATGCAAGCTCACAAATTTCCCACCGTACCAATGAAAGTGCGCAGCCGAATACGTAGCTGACCGACCAGGATCTAACCGTAGCAACAAGCCACACGAAACGAGCGAGTAAGCTGCCTGTATAAAGAAAACCGTCGACGCGTTCGCTCGTTCGTTTGTTCTGTAACAAGGCTTAGGAATTTGTGCTGGCTGGCTGCTTCGATTGGCTTCGTCAACTGGTGGCGGTCACAAAAGCCGATACCGAGATGCCGACACCGCCTGCTGCAGCGCCTACTTAGAAGCGTCAAAGCATCAAAGCGCCAAAGACTAGTTATATCAGATGAGAGAAACAACATCAGCAACAACAATAACAAAAACGACAATAAAAAGACTTGGCGCATCTGTTGAGAAGTATCTTATGTACTAAAGTATCTTAGATACTAAAAGAGTGCTGCCATGCCAATGGAAAATAAAAAAGAGTAGTAAAAGTATTGGTAGAGTCTTTTATTAATCCTGTTTTGATGGACTTTCTGTAGGTAGTGCTGTTCAATCAAATGCGTTAGAAGTTATGAATAAATTTGAATCAGGGTGGTCAGAAAATTCTGCCACAACAGTTTTTAGCTCTTGTCAACTTTTGTGACTCTGTCAGGGAAAAAAGGGACCTGAGGTTGACATTGGTCGAAATAAAGCTATTGATATTTTTTGATATTGAATTATTATAATATAACATTGTGCAACACAAAAATCTGTGTTTGACTGATTCGCTGATTTCGAAACTGGCAACCGTTCTATCTTATCACGTCTGAGATCCAAATTATCGTTTATTTAAAGTCTGGAAAATACTTAATTGAGACATATGGCGTACATCCAGGAAGTGGTGTAGTTGACTTTTGTCGGCATTGAATAGCTTTGATCTTCCTCTAAGCCATAACTTTAACTTTTCCAACTGGATCAGTATTTTTCAATGTATCATTGAATTAAAGGTAAACAAATTTAATAAAGTCCTTTTCAAGGATTTGCAACGGGCGAACGAAATCGCTACCGAGCCAGATAGTATAATATAAAACAAGATAAAATGATTTAAAAATATGATTTGGCCAACCAAATCTCGCGTTTGAAGCAATTATCAAATTAAAAAAATATTTGCTAATTTTGAAACAGATAAATCAATTAATAAATTCGTTTGAAAGCAAAATACCCTTTTCTCAGAGTAGAGTAAACTTTTTGAGTAGATTTTCCAACATAATATGTGGTTGCAAGACCTAATGGGATATTGCCACACGCACAAAAAACCATGAGTAATCAATCAATTTGTGTACAGTTCTTCATTATGTACTTTTTTCAAGAACTTAACTTGGCAACACTGGTTGATATGAAAACTAAAATCAGTAGCTATTTGATTTTCTGTTGATAGCATCACAAATGCAACGTGACATCGACGACAATAATAAAAACAGGAACACTATCCGTTGCGACCTTTCGTATGGCATCTCATCTCATTGCAATGCATCACATCACAGCAGCATCATGCCGTTGTAGTGTTAGTGCTGATTCACACGACAAGCTAAATTTGTAGGCAAACGGAGGGACCGCTTCCCACCGCTTGCCTAAAAATAGTACTATCGCCCGACAGTTTAGTTTGTCGTGTGAACCAGCTCGTATGAGTAGTATCTACACGGCTGGATCGAGGGGTAGTTAAAATGGCGCCATTGAGCGCGTAAAGCTTATGAAAAGAAAACTAGTTGATTGAATGTTACTAAAATTTTCTAAAATAATTTAAATTTTTGAGAAGTTTAAAAATTGTTTAATTTCTCGCTGTCTTTTCATTCCTAATTGCAAGAAAAACAGACCGGCATCCTCAGATTAGCAAATTTTCACAGTTTTGCAGCACAGATTTGCTTTTGCGAAAATTTTAGTGAAATTACGGGAAAAAAAAAACATCATAAAATCATGTTTATCGATTTTTACACCCAGCGCTGCATCATATCTTTCGACCAACTATGTAAGACGAAAACTTAAATTTTTAACGGTAGATAGTATCAAAAATATTTGTTTCCTGATCCTTTCCATTTGAATAAATGGAACTTAAGCTAAGGTCTCGCCTAACTTTGGAGGAAATTCCGAATAATTTGCAAAACCTGCCATATTTCTTAAGCCTATATTCTATGCAGTTCAGATCCTTCGGGCTCCAGACTACGAGCAACGTACATCTATATTGTAAAATATATTAGTAAAATCGTATAACTTTAGGTCTCTTGGTCAGCAACAAATTAATTTTTTTACGCATTTAAACACAAGAATTCTCATAACCAAAGATATACATATACATACACCCAGTAAAAATTTTAGTTTAATTTTAAAACCAAAAAGTATTTATATAGAACAATGCCAAAAGAAGTATTAATTTCAAACTATTTTGGAATAAATTTCATACATTTCTGGTATAAATTTCCAACTTTTTAAAAAAAAAAATCGGAATTTAATACCAAAAAAGATTTAAATCAATAATAAAGGGAATCAAAACTAAAAAAAGTAAACCATCATCTTCATGAGAAGGGCCATGAAATAAGTTTTGCGAAGGGCGCACAGATTGTTCTTGTACCAGCCCTAACGTTCTGGTATACACAGTACAATGTTCTATGTACATATATATATTGTGGCCGATTAGCAATGCGATGTGCTCGAATGGCACAGTTTTTGTTGTTGCATATCAAAAGAGATGAGTGACACCTTCTATTTTTTGCATGGTTGCCTTGTTTTGGTTGGTTGAACTGACTCGGCATTAAAACGAGCGAATCAGCTTGAAGTATCAACAATGCAAAAGGTGGCTCAAAAAAATAAAAAAAATAAAAACAAAAGTAATCTTTTTTTTAACAACAAAAGTTCAAGTGAATATTGGAAAAGAAAGAAAAATTTGATTGTTTTTTCTTTATATATAATTTATTTTTGATTTTGATGCACTCCAATTAAAAATCCTTAAGTGTTAACCAGGACCGAAGCAAACATGGGTACATGCAGCTGGATTTTTAAAAAATATGTTGGTATGTAGTTTGATTTTTGGTTTTTAGTTCGACGCGCAAAAACAACTTTATAAATGGAAGTTAAGAAATGAACTTTTTAAAATAAAAGTAAAAAAATCGGAAAAATAACCTTTATGAAAATAGTAACAACAAATTTTTCTTTAGATTTTTAAGGCTTTTTGACTTCTATTTAACAAAACATGTTCTTATCATTTTTTTGATTTTATATTTCCTTAAAACAAATTAAATAAAGTTCATAACAGCATTAACAAAAATGAATTCATTAATTTCATTTTCTTCTACAATTTATTTTGACACACAACTCAAGTGACACAAAACAGAAATTATTTTAAAAGCAAAAAATTAAAATTGTAATTTGTTTTTGTTACGATTCAAATTTATTTGCCCCTACAAACTAAAAACTGATATCAAACTAGCCCCCACTGCATCCCTTTTTCACTAGTTTCGGGCTAGTACTAACCGTGAACTAGTGTTTTTTGTAGACTGTCTCATAATTTTACTGCAAAAAAAAAAAAAAAAATTAAAAAAAGAGAACAAAATTCAAAAAAAAAAAAAAATTTTCATTCATACAAATTTACAAAATACGTCAGGAAGGAGTTTGTAATCTATCTACCAGAAGATTGTTTCGTCCCCCTCCTCCTTGTAACGCTCACCCAGCCACCATTGAACTCTCATTTGGAATTATCTAATGTATTTTCTAACGATAGGTATACTTTTATTTTTTTTTTATGTATGCGTACCTACTTATGACAATTGACTCTTCCCTCAAAATATGTATATATGTACTTAGAATCTACATTGTAGATACCCTGCAGTAAAAATATGAGACAGTCCACAAAAAATACTAGTTCGCGGTTAGTACTAGCTCAAAACTAGTTAAAAAGGGATGCAGTGGAGGCCAGTTCGATCTCAGTTTGTAGTTTGTAAGCGCAGAGAAATTTGAATCGTGATGAAAACAAATTTAAATTTTTGTTATTTGCTTTTGAAATGAATTTTTTCTGTCAAATTGTTTTGCGTCAAAACAAATTGTGTTTAACTTTTCAAGAAAAATCATAAGAAACAGCATAAATATGTATAAAATATGGAAATAGATAAACAACAAAGTAAGTAATTTTACAAGAAATTTTATTTTTCAATGGTAATTACAAAAAATTCATTGTTTTCCTCAATAGTTCTCTGCTCTAAGGGTACTGTTAAGGACCGGTTTTCTTAAATATTGGAAGCAATTTTTGATTTATGGGAATTCCAGTCTACAAACTTTTAAAAACTTTTTCAAGTTAATTGCAGGTATAGTTCAAATCAAATAATATTCCAAAATGTATGGCTTTTGTTATATAAATTTCTATCTCTACTTCCAGATGCAATTTATTCGGCTTTGTCTCCCCCAGATCTCAAGAATCAAGTTTATGAAACGATTTAGGCATCAAAAAAGAGGCACTTTAGAAAGGCATCTAAAGAGCATAAATACTTAATTAAAAAATATGTATAACATGTATTAAATAATATTTTACTTTATTTTATTTATGTTTAGAAAATAAAAATTGATATAAAAACAAAATTTTTTGAAACTGTCAGAGTTTTTCGCTATATACCACGTGTATTACTATAGGAGGGCTACACACAAAACAACTGGTTCAAGACTAGTTGTTAAGTGACTACTTCCATACCACAACTAGCCCTGGACTGGTGTAGAAGTAATGCATAAGGGGCCAATTGAAATTTCGTAGGACATCAACACACAAAAAAGAACAGTTGCTTGTATGCAAAAGGGATTGAAGTCGGACTAGTACTGGTTGGTGGAGGACTAGTTAATGGACTACTCTTTAACTAGTCCATTTGCCGGCAGGGTACCTTATGACGGTAAGAGAGCGAATATAAAAAACCAAATATGAGAACATCTTCAATTAAAAATTAATGAACAAATTATGCTTACACTCTTGTATGATATTCAAAGCATAATAAAAATGACACACAGAAAAAAGCTAAAAAACAAAGCAACAACAAACAGCAAAGTTGAAAACTGACAAAAAAAAAAGTTTAGGAAGACACAGCGTGTCATATTTCACGCACGCACGCATACGACTGGACCGACCAATCCTGTTAACGCTATCTGGTCGTGCCCAGCAGCTATACAACCAATCAAAACAACGCATTTTGAGTCGATTTCAACGAAACGCGGAAATGAGTCGGCTATATTAGTTTTGATTGAGTGGTTTTTGTGTGCTAGTGTAGAAGAGAGTGAGAAAAAGAGAGCGATTTGTTTTTGGTGTGAATAAACAGGTTGGCAGCATATTGTTTGCGCAGTTACATACAGTCATAGCCAAATCTATTTTGACAAAAAAAATTCTGTGTTCTTTAGATTCTTATACGATATATATTTATATATCAAGAAAAGCAGCATAATATATAAGTTCCATAGATAGTTTAATTTGTACATAACGTATATTTCTAAATATTCACTCTTTAAAAAAAAAAAAAAATAATGAGCCAAAAGTAAAAATATAAGGTGGCATTAGTGTTTTGACATAACCTTACGAATAATCACTGTTTTTCAGCGAAAATTGCGAATCGAGCGATTGAAATTTATTTCAGTTACTTGAAGTGTGCTGAACTAAAAAAAGTAAAAAAAAAAAATATTTTCAATAGTGCAGTGTTAGACGGAGAGCCAGTGCTTGGCTGACCTTCCTCATAGTATCAAAGCTGAATTTTTTAGTGAGTGTTCTTCCAATAGTAGGTATGAACTTCTGTTCTAGTGAATTCCTGAGAGGTGGTGCCTACGTGAGATATCGGGCGCAAGAGATCGACAAAAACAAATATTTCGCTAACGGTTTTATCTACAAAAAAATTACTTCCCCAATTTTGTAGCTCATTTAATTTCATATCGAAAAGTGGTGCGAAATGTTTTCGCACGACCTATAGTTTAGGAGATATGGTCCAGTGAAATTGGACTTTCCAACCCAACATATAAAATCCATAATTTTTATACCCTACACCCAGGGTATATTCACTTTGTCCTTCCGTTTGTAACGCAGAGAAGGAGGCGTGGCAGGTATAGAAAAGTATATATATTCTTGATCAGCGTCACCTCCTGAGTCGATATAGCCATGTCCGTCTGTCTGGCTGGCTGGCTGGTTGGCTGGGTGGCTGGCTGGCTGGGTGATGTGTGTGGAAATACACTTTTTGGGAAAACTAAGCAAGATAATTCAATGAAATTTGGTACCCTGCCTCCGTCATCAAAGATAGCTCGGGGGATTGAAAATGAGCAAAATCGGTTAACGGACACGCCTACCGCCCATACAAAAAATATATATTCAAAATGCAATTTTAGGAGTATTTTTCAAAACAATGCAACCAAAATACACATAAATACTAGAAATTGTAAGCGCAAGCTCTGAGAAAAAACTGAGCAAACTCGGACAAAAGGGCGTGGCACCTCCCATATAAGCAAAAGCTTCAAAACACTATGCTGAAAACATTTTTCACTCAGACATTTAAACCTATAAATGCAAGCTCTGAACAAAAACTGGGTGAACTCGAACAAGAGGGCGTAGCACCTCCCATATGAGCAAAATTTTAAAAATACTGCAGTGTAGGGTATTTAATGTTTGGCCAGGCCAAATTTTACACCCTTACTAGTTTTTCTTCTAGTCGGCCTATTTTTTAGTTTCAAATTATGCACCACAATTCGAGACCGATTTCACTGTCGTACAAAAAGTTATTTAGGCACAAAGGTCGAGAAAATTAGTATCTCGCTAACGCTTATTTCTACAAAAAAATGGTGCTCTACAATTTTGTAGCTCAGAAAATTTCATATCAAAAAGTGGTGCAAATTATTTTCGCACGACCCACAGTTTAGGAGACATCCTATTTTGAGGTATTTTCCGCATGCAAGTGTTCATAGTAATATGAATGTTGATTTTCAAAGTACTCTAGCTACGCCTACGTCATAGAATCATGGCTGAATTTTTTTGTGGGTATTCTTCTAATAAGGAATTCTAACTTTTGTTTTAGTTAAATCTTGAGAGGTGGTGCCTTCGCGAAATATCGGGTGCGAAAGGTAGAGAAAATCAGTTTTTTGAAAGTTGATTTTGAAATTACTGTAACTATGCCTACGTCATGGTATCATGGCTGCATTTTTTTGTGGGTATTCTTGAATAGTGGGTACTGACTTTCGTTTCAGTCAAACCGTGAGAGGTGGTGCCTTCCTGAGATATCGGGTGCAAAAGTCGAGAAAATCAGTTTTTTTAATGTTGATTTTGAAATTACTATAACTACGTCTACGTCATAGTATCATGGCTGCATTTCTTTGTGGGTATTCTTCCAATAGTGGGTACTGACTTTTGTTTCAGTCAAATCGTGAGAGGTGGTGCCTTCTTGAGATATCGGGTGCGAAAGGTAGAGAAAATCAGTTTTTTGAAAGTTGGTTTTCAAATTACTGCAACTATGATCGATATCTCGCGAAGGCACCACCTCTCACGGTTTGACTAAAACAAAAGTTGGTACCCACTACTGCAAAAATAGCCACAAAAAAATTCAACCATGATACTATGACGTAGGCGTAGTTATAGTACTTTGAAAATCAACACTCATATTACTATGTACACTTGTATGCGGAAAATACCTTAATATAGGATATCTCCTAAACTGTGGGTCGTACGAAAATAATTTGCACCACTTTTTGATATGAAATTTTCTGAGCTACAAAATTGTAGAGCACCATTTTTTTGTAGAAATAAGCGTTAGCGAGATACTAATTTTCTCGACCTTTGTGCCTGAATAACTTTTTGTACGACAGTGAAATCGGTCTCGAATTTTGGTGCATAATTTGAAACTAAAAAATAGGCCGACTAGAAGAAAAAAATTATGGATTTTATATGTTGGGTTGGAAAGTCCAATTTCACTGGACCATATCTCCTAAACTATAGGTCAAGCGAAAACGATTTGCACCACTTTTTGATATGAAATTAAATGAGCTACAAAATTGGGGAAGTAATTTTTTTTGTAGATAAAACCGTTAGCGAAATATTTGCAAAAAACTGTTTTTGTCGATCTTTTGCGCCCGATATCTCACGTAGGCACCACCTCTCAGGAATTGACTAGAACAGAAGTTCATACCTACTATTGGAAGAACACTCACAAAAAAATTCAGCTTTGATACTATGAGGAGGGTCAGCCAAGCGCTGGCTCTTAGTCTATAGCCGTTTTCGAAAAAAAAACATTTTTGTAGGTATGACTTCACTTAAACTGATCTATACAGAGAACGGCTAGTCCGATTGCAATTAGAGATAATTTTCTTAAAAGTTAATTAAATTATGTTTCTAGCGAAGTATTATTTTTTGGAATCGACTGAAAAATTGGTGAGTAATAGTGGTTTAAAATTAAAATTTTGATATGTAGCCTCATTCCCGCTAAGTTTTTCTGAACTTTTATTTGAAAAAGTTTAAGATTTATAACTGCATCAAAAGCATATTTTATTACAAAAATTTTGAGGCCCCGCGAACTAAAATCGGATAAAAATTGACAAAATTTTTTTTATTTTTTTAAACAATGTGCCACAAACAGATGCTCCGATATATTTATTTTATCGGTAAAATTCCAAAAGTATCGCAAAATATTAAAATATACATTGAAGAAATCGGTAAGAGTCCAAAGTTTATGGAAAAACGTCCAAAATATCGGCAAAAGTCTAAAAGTATAGAAAAACATCTAAAGTATAGGTAAAAGTCCAAATATAACGAAAAACATCCAAAATATCGGTCAAAGTCCAAAAATGTCGAAAAATATCCTAAAATCGGTAAAAGTCCAAAAGTATCGGAAAACATCGAAGAAATAATAATACTTGATTGTTATAATTTTCAACCACTATTACTCAACAACTTTTCAGTCGATTCCCAAAAAATAATACTTCGCTAGAAACATAATTTAATTGACTTTTAAGAAAATTATTTTTAATTGAAATCGGACTAGCCGTTCTCTATATAGATCAGTTTAAGTGAAGTCATACCTAGAAAAATAGTTTTTCTTCGAGAACGGCAACACTACACTATTGAAAATATTTTTTTTACTTTTACAGTTCAGCACACTCCAAGTAACTGAAATAAATTTCAATCGTTCGATTCGCAATTTTTGCTATAAAACAGTGATTATTCGTAAGGTTATGTCAAAACACTTATGCCACCTTATATTTTTACATTTGGCTCATTATTTTTTTTATTAAAGAGTGAATATTAGAAATTTATGTTATTTACAAATTAAACTATCTATGGAACTTATATGTTATGCTGCTTTTCTTGATATATAAATATACTAGCTGTTTCACCCGGCATTGCATTGATTGTTATTATTATGAATAAGTGGCATGTTAAAGACTAAGTTCTTCAATCCGAACGATTCAAATCAATAAATACTGTATATAAAAAAATCTGTAAAAGTCCAAATAAAGCGAAAAAGATCCAAAAGTTTCGAAAAACGTTGAAACACATCGAAGAAATCGGATAGAGTTCAAGTTAATCAAAAAACATCCTATATACCGGTAACAGTTCAAATGCATATATCGAAAAACATCCAATACATATATCGAAAAAAGTTGAAAAGTTTCGAAAAATAGTGAAATAAAAAAAAAATTTTCGAAAAACGTACAAAATATCGGTAAATCCAAAAACATCCTACATATCGGTAAAAGCCCAAAATTATTGGAAAACATTGAAGAAATCGGTGAAAGCCCAAATACATATATCGAAAAATATTCAATATATCGAAAAGGGTCCAAAAGTTTCGGAAAATATTGAAACACAAGGAAGAAATCGGTAAAATCCAAGTTTATAGAAAAACATCCAAAATGTCGGTTAAAGTCCAAAAATGTCGAAAAACATCCTACATATCGGTAAAAGCCCAAATATATTGGAAAACATTGAAGAAATCGGTGAAAGCCCAAATACATGTATCGAAAAATATTCAATAAATCGAAAAGGGTCCAAAAGTTTTGAAAAATATTGAAACACATCGAAGAAATCGGTAAAATCCATGTTTATAGAAAAACATCCAAAATGTCGGTTAAAGTCCAAAAATGTCGAAAAACATCCTACATATCGGTAAAAGCCCAAATATATTGGAAAACATTGAAGAAATCGGTGAAAGCCCAAATACATGTATCGAAAAATATTCAATAAATCGAAAAGGGTCCAAAAGTTTCGGAAAATATTGAAACACAACGAAGAAATCGGTAAAGTCCAAGTTTATAGAAAAACATCCAGAATATCTGTTAAATTCCAAAAATGTCGAAAAACATCCTATATATCGGTAAAAGTCCGAAAGTTTTGAAAAATATTGAAACACATTGAAGAAATCGGTAAAAGTCTAAAAACAAAACATCTGATAAATCGAGATAAAATCAAAAGTTTCGAAAAATAGTGAAATATGTACATCGAAGAAATCGGTCAAAGTCCAAGTGTTTCGAAAAACATCCAAAATATCGAAAAAAGTCAAAAAGAATTGAAAAACATGTAAAACATCGTTAAAAGTCCAAAAATATTGAAAATATTAAGTTGGCATCACAGACGAAATCACTCTCATTTTTGCTCTCATCAACAACACAACATCAAAAATAAAAAAAAAACAATAAATGAAAGAGCCGGAAAAGACAACAACAACACATAGCTCATGGAGCAGCAAGCTATAGCGACTGAAATGCAAACGATTTATGCAAACATTGAATTTTTTTTTTCAACAACTTCATACTAAAAAAAAGGGTTTATCTTATAAAAACCAAAAAAATAAGTATACAATCCTGTTCCTTACCACACGTAGAACGTTTTTTTAAAAAAAAATTATTAAAATCGGTTCGGTATATTTTGCACCAAATCGTTACATAGGGTTTTCATATAAGCAATTTTATATAAATAGTATAGATATCGTATAAGAATCTAAAGAACACAGAATTTTTTTTGTCAAAATAGATTTGCCTATGACTGTTTGTGATACTTTTTGTGGAAGATCACAAAACAGACCATATGAGCAATGTACAATGTGCACACTGTAAATAATTCTACAGTTGACATGTCCTAAATAGTAGACACTATTAAAGTATGCTGAGTTCAGCGAGAATTTTTATGCATTTTTTTGGTTGAGCTTTGAGACTTTCGAAAAATTCAAGTTTAAAGTAAATTACGTGCGATTTTACCATTCTACGAGTACAAAGAACGACTGGTATGTCAAGCATGTATAAAATGGTGGAAAATGGGTCAATTTATCATAATGTTTGCAAAAGTTATGGCTATTTTATAATAGTTTCCTATATAATCATGCACTACATGTCGTATGAGTAAACACGGTGCTCTTGAACAGTCGATAGGTTTTTTGAATATGTGGAGAAAATCTGTAAATGGGGTTTCATTTGTATTTGTTTAGTGGTCTGAAAAATGCAAACCTTGAAATCGTAGCTGATCATCCCCGCGAAATATCGCAAAAATTCATATCCCATATAAAATAAAAAAAATTCAGAATAAAAACGCAACAAACAAATATAAAAACAGTTATTTTTAATGTATTTTGCAATGTTGAATCCGAATCCGGCCTTAGAATTGCTGTATCTTATACGGTTTTTGAGATATCATAGCCTAAACAAGGAAAAAAAGCCGACGCTATGTTTTATTGCTATTTAACAGGACGTATATCCGTAAATTCTGATGCAGAAATGGAAAGCTTTAATCAATCTTTTAAACCTAATTCAAATAATGTTGATATCTTTATTTTTCTCGGAGATATCCTAACCTAAAAAGTTAAAAAAGTGCAAAAAACGTGTTTTGTCATTATTTCAGTCTACGATATTTCGGAGAAAAATTAAGCTATTGACGTAATTTAAATGCAATTTTAAAGAAAAAGATTGGATCATTCAGATAATGTATCAAATTTTGCGTATAAATGTTCTGTATTATAGTTATATAGCTTCAAAATATAGCAAATACGGTATTTTTTCCTTGTTTATGCTAAGATATCTCAAAAACCGTATGAGATATAGCAATTTTAAGGCCGGATTCGGATTCGACATTGCAAAATACATTAAATATAACTATCTTTATATTTGTTTGTTGCGTTTTTTTTCTGAATTTTTTTTTATTTTATATGGGATATGTATTTTCGCGATATTTCGCGGGGATGATCAGCTACGATTTCGGGGTTTGCATTTTTCAGACCACTAAGCTAATACAAATGGAACCCCATTCACAGATTTTCTCCACATATTCAAAAAATCTATCGACTGTTCAAGAGCACCGTGTAAAACAGCCCAGGAAATTTTGAATGTTTAAATTCGAAGTGAATTTTTTCACAGGAACTATCTTTATTTATGCATGATAAATAAAGTGTAAAAAGTCCATTGAAGTCCATTGTGCGAATAAAAAGTTATTAAGGCTCAAAGGTCGCTAAGATCAGTTTTTTTTTTGAGTAGCTATAACTTTAGTTGCATTTATCAAATTCTCAATTTTATGGTGTCAAATGATCTTGAAACAGGCTTTAAAATAAAAATTAGCAAAAATAATTTTTTTTTTATATAGTTAACACTGTAAAAAAAAATTTTAAATTGAGTTTCCCAAAATATGTCATTTTTGATATTTTTATTTTTCTTGCAAAAAAAGCTACAGGTGTAACTTACCAGGCCTCCAAAAATTGGAGTGGGCCTGCCAGTGGTTCTCAGAAAAACAATAAAATGTAGTATCTTCCGCAATTTTTCAGTACATTTTTTCAATTCAAAATTCTTATTAAATAAAATTTTTAAATTCTGAAGTAAGTTTATTGACTGTTTTTTTGCTTCTATAGTACTAATAAAAGTACCAACGCACTTTTTTCAAATTCAAATTATCGTTTAATTAAAAATTACAAATTCAAAAAATTGTATTGACAATTTTTTGTGGTTTTTTCATGCCTCGTTTACAACAACAAAAATATTTCAACAATTTTCAAAATTTCTAAGGACTGGGACACACACAAAAAGTAGGGGTATTCACGCGTTGATGCGCAATGCTCTTGCGTCGTTGCGGAAGTGCGGTTTGCGAAAGTTTGACATTTGTAAAACATCAAACACATTGCCGAAAATTTCGCACTACTTTTGCAATTTCTCAAGATGGAAATATTCGCATTGAACGTTCAGGCGTTAGTGCGAAAAAGACTTGCATTTTCGCAACTGCGCATCAACACATTAATACCCATATTGTTTGTTGTTTTTGTTTTTAATGCGACGTAGTCGTTGTTGTTGTTTTATGTTGGTTCGAGCAAAGAGCTGGTTTCTTAACAGCCATCAAAATATTCATTTGAGCAATCCCATGAATTCCGCTGATGAGTGTTCTTTATAATATACTTCTTTGGTTCGAGTTCGATTTTGTGTGAACGCAAAAAAAGCAACAAAAACGCGAAATTTTGACGAGCGTGAAAAAAAAAACAACAAAAATTATTTCTGCGAATGATGTACTGAAATATTGATGTTGTTGGGTCGAGCCAAAATTGGCTCACTTTTATTCTACGCTGACACCCTTGGTTTACACCAACACAGGAAGTTTCATATGTAAAGATGTCAAAAATGTTTTCGTGTGGCTTATAGTTGTACCGATACACTTGCTTTATTACTTGATATTGAAAACCGTATAAAAATAAAATTGAAAAAAAAAAATTTTGAATAGGAAAATCAGTCAGAGAAAAAAGATTATTAAAAAACGACAGCAAGAAAAATTTTTCAGTTTTTGAAAAGAATAAAAAAATTTAAAAAATAACTGGAAAAAGAAAAAAAAGATTTTGGTTTTGTCGAAAAATTTACTAATTGAGCAAAAACTTGGAAAGATTTTGAAAATTTGGCTTTGATTGTTGGTGGTGTCCGAATAGTTTTTGTATTGCAAGATTTTTACATAATAATTTCGAAAAAGGATCGAAATAAGAACAAATTACAAAAACCAGAGGCCCTGTGAAATTTTTTATAAGACAGTTCCATTTGGTCTGTTTCCATTACCAAGTTAGAAATCATTTGAATTCAGTAAAACTGCAATTGTCGATAATTTGAGGGTGTTCTTTAAGAATTGTTTTTTTTTTTTTTTGTTGCTGAGCTTAACTTATTTTAATTTAACTTAATTTCTCCATAAACATAATTTTTTTTCCGTACTTTTATCAACCTGCATTTTTATATTTTCGTAAATTTGAATTTTTTTTTCATAAAAACAAACCTTCGAACAGAGCTCTCTTCATTGCAGCAAGACTACATTTCAAATTACAAAGGATCAGCAAGTTAGTTCCTTTTTTTTATTTATAATTGTTTTAATATCAAAATGCAGTAATTAAAGATCTAAATAAAACAAGAAATTTTGTTATTTTTTTTTTTATAACTAATATATTTTGTTCCACTGTTTTAATTTTTGATATTGAACATTATGTGCAAAATTACAAATTTGTGTTGTTGTTCAATTTATTGAAAAATTAGTTGGCTAATGTTCTAACAGGGAAATAATACTTTGAATATAAAAGCAATAAATGTCCTTTACTATAAAATGAGAAACTAAACTTGAAATTTTATTGTTAACTGACATAAACTTAAGACCCACGAGCCGGCTTAATAAAATAAAATTTGTCGTGTTACATAGTTTAGGATATAACCCAATTTAAAAATTATGCACAGTTGCTATATGAAAATGCTACACAGAGAACAACAACATTGTCAAAAGTGGCAGAAACGTGGTTATTTTAACAACGTTGCAACCCAAATTTTGAGCATGGCTCGTTCGTAGCAGTTTTAACAACCCGCGTTGCTAAATGAGTTTCAACTACGTTCGTGAGTGATTTAACAACGCGCGTTGCTAAATAAAGTACAAAATATATGTATATTTTTTTTATTATGTTTTTAATTCTAATTTTTTCCTGTCAACAACAATGAAACTGATATTAGTGTAAGCCATGCCAAAACGTTCAAGAAATTTGTTTGTAGTTACACCTGTAGCTCTTTTTACAAGAAAAATAAAAAATATCAAAAATTACGTATTTTGGGAAACTCAATTTAAAATTTTATTTTTTTTTTTTCAGTGTAAACTATATTAAATTTGTAGCTTAATTCCTCGTCCCACGTGAGTCATGGCGTATCCTTTTTACGTGACTGAAAGTCTATTTGTTTTGAAATGAGTCTCGTCCACGTTCGTGAGTGTTTTAACTACGTTTCGTAGCTGATTTGGATTTTACTACGTTTCGTTGCTGATTTGGATTTAACAACGCTTGGCGACCAGCGTTGCTAAATAAGTTTCAACCACATTCGTGAGTGATTTGGCAACGCACCATACAAATATGATCTTGGAGCGTTGCTTTTTTTCTTCGCTCTGTGTACGTATAGGTTCATATTAAAATATTTCACTTTTTAAATTGCGTTTAACCTTTTTACAATAAAAATATAAGAAAAGAAGCACCCAAATTTCTGGAATGCACGATAGCTCGTATGGGTACATCTAAACTCAAAGCTGACAGTGCATTTTGCAGTTGCCTGGCAACTCTGTTTTTTTGTAACTCTCATTTGTAACATGTAATTTCAGAGAGCATCGCTGAGTGGTTACGCTCAGAACCAAACGTTGAGCCTGATTTCTTAACAAGCGAATAAAAAAAGAAGGAAAAGTTAGGAGGTTGATAAAGAAACCATTAATTCTTCTTTTTTTGAGCATGTCAAAATTGGAGCAACTAGGGCCGCAATGCAACGTAATTTTTCTGCAAAGGATATTAAGCGCTTTGATGTAAGAAATAAATTGAGGGCACAATATTACGGGAAGATGAATTTTTTCTTATTTCAAGGAAATATTACTTGCACTGATATAAACAAATTTCTTCACCTAAGAAAGAATTTCTGCATTTAAGGAAAAAGTATATTTAAACATTAAAATTGAGGTGCCAAAGTGAAAGTACTGCTAAAATTTTCCGAACTATAGCAAAAGATAAAAAATTCAAATTTTCATTCCGCATCTACATTAGTTAGTATCGACCCCCATACAAAAAAAAAGTTCGAATGACAGTTCCCAGTTTGAATAATAATATTGAAAGAATTTTAAGGAAAGGTGCGATTTTGTTTTTTTTTTATATCTCCGCCATTAGACGTCCGATCAACAAGAATAGTATACCGTTGTAAATGTCCCAACATGGACTACATTTCATTCACAGAAGTCATTTATCTCAGACTTTTTTTTCGACTAGTTATAATCATTATCTCAGTTTCTACCGTCCTAAAATTAAAGCATACAAAAAATCATAAAATTCATCTCTACAAAAATTCCTCAAATTGTTGAAGTTAAAGACGTTATAGCGAATCTAAAAGCTAAGTAAAAAATATGAAAAACAGGATGTTTCAAAAACGAATATCGCCCCCTAAGCCTATGTAATATTTTTTTTTTAACATTTGACATTTCAAACAGCATGCAAATAAATACGCGTTAGCAATTAGAAATACAAAAAGAGTTGGAATCCAGTCGCCAAAGTCACCGCAGCCTATAAGGCCTATTGTGCTAACCCTGTTAAGACTTAATTAGAAGTCAGTCCATAGGTGCATGACATTAAGGAAAGCCAGTATGTTCCTTGAGGGTAAAACGCCCTCTTCAGAAGTAGAAGTCAAAAAGTCTGTCTTGCTCAACTGTCACAGTGACAGAATATGTTATGCTGTTTCCTCGGTTGGAAATAACGCCCAAAATAAAAACACACACACATGTTTTTAACTATTGAAATAAAGCTCATGTTTTAGGCGTTCGTTCCAAAATGATTATCGCCCAAAATTTATTTGAAAACTTGGGCATTATTAATTTTTTTCTTGGGTGTTATTTTCTACCGACGCGTCGCTCTCTTAACGCACATATTTGTTCATCTTTTTTTTTCGCAATTACATACACATTTGCTATCAGCACGCCGCACTATAGTTTTTTTTTTTGACAAAAAATGTGTAGACAAAAATAATTCACTACAAGGACACATTTAAAAAAAAAAAAAATTAAACGCGGAATTAAAGGTTATACATTAATCTATCCGAAAAGATGTCCGCTTTTTCCAGCATATGATCCAAAAAATAGTGACACGGGTCGAAATCTCTTGAATTTTGAAAAATTGATTTTTTCTGTTTAAAAATATTAGTCGCATTAAACGGAGGAGTGATAAATGAATAAATTTATAAGCATTCAATCAAATCAATTAAGATGAAATGAACTCAAAGTGAAAATGAGCAGTGCCACGCCCTAAAAACAAATTCGTCATATCTCTGAAACTATCAGACGGAGATAGATAAGATTCGGTATGTTTGTAACAGGCATAGAGAGATATAACATCCACTGAAAAAGTGGGCGCCGAAACTATTTGAGCTATATACATTTGCTGAAAAAAAAGCGGTACCACACCCAACAATAAACATATCCTTATTAATTACCACTCTGTTCTATAGGGATCAAGTTCATTCATGTAGTTCTGCCTATGGGTGTGGCACCATATATTTTTTCAGCAGATGTTATTTGTCTTGATGACTTTTGTATATAAACCGAATTTCATTCACATGGGTCAAATAGCATCGAAAATATGATATGTTTTCTATTTTTGGTAGGTGGCAAACCTTAAAAAAATCACCCATTACTAACACTTTTGTACTGGGAGTAGGCTTAAAAAGGGGCGTACCACGCCTATTTTCTAAAATTTTCATAATCTTAACAAAAAGAATCACTGTGACAAAATTTTATTAAAATCGGATAACATTTACTAGTTTTGGCCGCTCTAAATGTGGGCTCGCGACACTGTGTGTCGCCGTCAAAGTAAAACGCACATAAAAACTTTTGAAAATTGGGGTAAAAGTTTTGTGGGATGAAAGCTTTGTGGCTTTTTGCCTTTTGCTGTTTGAAAAATTAATTATTTTACTAATAAATAAATTTGCATGCTGGAGCGATCAAAGACGACGATGAAAGCAAAAAGAAATTTGTTTTATGTGTTTAATAATTTTTCGTAATATGCACTCTCATTTGTCGAAATACTGGAAAACCATTTAATGTAATTTGAACTAAAAAGTTTAATTGACATTAAAATCGCTATAGTCGTTCTTGTGCGAAAACATGGCAGAAGTTTTCATGTACACAATTTAAGGTCGTATATGAAGAGAAGATATCTTAGAAAATATACGATATACATCGATTCTGATACCAGATTTAAATTTATCATCACCAGATACAAATGACTAATTTTATTTTTGTTTGTTGTATTTTTTTCAAATTTTTTTTTTGTCTTTTGATAAGTTGCTTAAATATTGTTTAAAAAATTATATAATTCCAACTCAGCTCCAAAAGGTTTCTGATTTTAAATAAAAAACTAGTAAGGGTGTAAAATTTGGCCTGGCCAAACATTAAATACCCTACACTGCAGTATTTTTAAAATTTTGCTCATATGGGAGGTGCTACGCCCTCTTGTTCGAGTTCACCCAGTTTTTGTTCAGAGCTTGCATTTATAGGTTTAAATGTCTGAGTGAAAAATGTTTTCAGCATAGTGTTTTGAAGCTTTTGCTTGTATAGGAGGCGCCACGCCCTCTTGTCCGAGTTCCTCTAGTTTTAGCTTAGAGCGTGCATTTATAGTCTTTAGTATTTGAGTGAAATTTGTTTGGATTATCTCAAAAAACTCTTTCTGTATGGCATTTTGAAACTTTTGCTCATATGGGAGGTGCTACGCCCCCTTGTCCGATTTCACCCAATTTTTGTTGAGAGCTTTCATTTATAGTTCTTAGTGTCTGAGTTAAATTTGGTTTGAATATCTCAAAAATCGCTTTCAGTATAGCGTTTTGAAGCTTTTGCTTATATGGGAGGTGCCACGCCCCCTTGTCCGATTTCACCCAATTTTTGTTGAGAGCTTTCATTTATAGTTCTTAGTGTCTGAGTTAAATTTGGTTCGAATATCTCAAAAATCGCTTTCAGTATAGCCTTTTGAAGCTTTTGCTTATATGGGAGGTGCCACGCCCTTTTGTCCGAGTTTGCTCAGTTTTTTCTCAGAGCTTGCGCTTACAATTTCTAGTATTAATGTGTATTTTGGTTGCATTGTCGTGAAAAATACTCCTAAAATTGCATTTTGAATATATTTTTTGTATGGGCGGTAGGCGTGTCCGTTAACCGATTTTGCTCATTTTCAATCCCCCGAGCTATCTTTGATGACAGAGGCAGGATACCAAATTTCATTGAATTATCTTGCTTAGTTTTCCCAAAAAGTGTATTTCCACACACATCACCCAGCCAGCCACCCAGCCAGCCAGCCAGCCAGCCAGCCAGACAGACGGACATGGCTATATCGACTCAGGAGGTGACGCCGATCAAGAATATATATACTTTTCTATACCTGCCACGCCTCCTTCTCTGCGTTACAAACGGAAGGACAAAGTGAATATACCCTGGGTGTAGGGTATAATAAAACATAATTTTTGAAAAAAGAAAATCACAATTGGAGCTGTTCTTGAGGATTTGTCAATTTGCCTGTTTTATGGTTTTATTGACTCCACTATTAAGGCATATTATCAATTAAAAGTTTTTGTAAATTATAACTAGTAAGGGTGTAAATTTTGGCCTGGCCAAAAAATAAATACCCTACACTGCAGTATTTTGAAAATTTTGCTTATATGGGAGGTGCCACTCCCTCTTGTCCGAGTACACCCAGTTTTTGTTCAGAGCTTGCATTTATAGTTTTTAGTGTCAGAGTGAAATTTTGTTGGATTATCTCAAAAAACTCTTTCAGTATAGCATTTTGAATCTTTTGCTTATATGGTAGGTGCCACGCCCCCTTGTCTGATTTCACCCAATTTTTGCTGAGAGCTTTCATTTATAATTTTTAGTGTCTGAATCAAATTTGGTTCGAATATCTCAAAAAACGCTTTCAGTAAAGCGTTTTGAAGCTTTTGCTTATATGGGAGGTGCCACGCCCTCTTGTGCGAGTACACCCAGTTTTTTTTCAGAGCTTGCATTCATAGTTTTTAGTGTCAGAGTGAAATTTAGTTGGATTATCTCAAAAAACTTTTTCAGTATATCATTTTGAAATTTTTGCTTATATGGGAGGTGCCACGCCCCCTTGTACGATTTCAACCAATTTTTGCTGAGAGCTTTCATTTATGACTCTTAGTGTCTGAGTCAAAGTTGGTTCGAATATCTCAAAAAACGCTTTCAGTATAGCGTTTTGAAGCTTTTGCTTATATGGGAGGTGCCACGCCCTCTTGTCCGAATTCGCTCAGTTTTTTATCAGAGCTTGCGCTTACAATTCGTAGTACTTATATGTATTGTGGTTGCATTGTCGTGAAAAATACTTCTAAAATTGCATTTTAAACATAATTTTTGTATGGGCGGTAGGCGTGTCCGTTGACCGATTTTGCTCATTTTCAATCCCCCGAGCTAACTTTGACGACAGAGGCAGTGTACCAAATTTCATTGAATTATCTTGCTCAGTTTTCCCAAAAAGTGTATTTCAACACACAGCCAGCCAGCCAGCCAGCCAGCCAGCCAGCCAGCCAGCCACCCAGCCAGCCAGCCAGCCAGACAGACGGACATGGCTATATCGACTCAGGAGGTGACGCTGATCAAGAATATATATACTTTTCTATACCTGCCACGCCTCCTTCTCTGCGTTACAAACGGAAGGACAAAGTGAATATACCCTGGGTGTAGGGTATAAAAAGGGTTAAAAAGAGAGTCGAAAAGCATTGTAAAATTTGCTACACTATGCAATTAAATTATGAATTAACTAATCGTTTAAAAATATAGAATTCTATCGAAAAGCATTGCAACTTTCCATTTTGGAGGCTTAAGCCCAGCTCTCATACATTACATTCTGTTTGCACCTTGACCAATATTATGAGTTTAGAAATTTGATTAAATTGCATTCTGTGATTAATAAAAACTCCACTGACTATCTATCTGAGACACTTCTTTTTGCGCAATCACAAAGAGGCTTAAAACTAATCGTGCCACGATGCAGAACTTCGATTTTAGAACGCTCATTTTTCAATTCTGCAATTCGCTTGTGGAATAACCTTCCACAAGATTTGCAAAAAAATTAGGTCCCCGACACAATTTAAAGCAACATTGTTTAGACATTATATTGAATTTTGAAAACTTGTTTTTAATAATTTTTTAATATCTTTTTTTTGTTATTTTACATTTCTCATTGTTAACAATTTTTTGGTCTTATTTTTTATGCTTATTCATAAGATAAACAATCTTGTAGCATTTTGTAATGAATTTTTAAATAAATGAAATGAAATTAAAAATTTATTACTTGCCAAACTATGGTATTAATATTTACCCTGTTAATAATAGTTTTAATATAAGTTATTTTTATAACCTCAATTTTCTAATGATAAATTTTTGCTTTTTAGTTTGAAATATTTTTTTGCTTTACACCAGTTATGTCCGTTGGCACTTGAGCTTTTGTGCTTAAAAGCTTTCCATGTTCGAGTTCACTCACAGATAAGCGTTTAACTGTGTCAGTAGTTGTGCAGATCTGCGTCAATATAAGCCCGAAATGGTTTCGTTTGCTCATTAAACGTTAATTCTATACTAGTAAACGAACATTCATAATCCTTTACACCCCATTTATTAATTTTAAATTTTTTTGTTACTTTCGAAACTATAAGTATAAACTTCTTTCATACCAAATTTCAAGTATCTCTAACGGTTTGGGAGCTACGATATTAGAGCGCAAAAATAACCATGTCTCAGTCATTTTTGCAATTTTTAAACAACAGACGCAAGCAAGTGCTAACATGGAAATTGATTACATGTCCCAACAGATAATTTCGATGCGCATCCCCAAGATGCAATAGCGATGCGCGTCCTTCTCGCATCTAAAGAGCTGATTTGTATGCGCATATTTTCTGCGCTATAGGTAGCGAGAGCGAAGCGCATCCATAGAGCATTTCTGAATGCGAGAACGAAGCGCTTTCGGTCACGTATTTACGCACAAAACAAAATAAGTCAATAAGTCAGCTTCGTAAGAGCGCGAGGATGGAGCAGTGGTCTGGCGAATGGCACTGCGATTGAGAGTCGTAGCAACCGTGAGGTCCTCGGTTCAACTCCGGCCCAGACCTAACACAAAAGTTTTTCAACATGCAATTTTTCAATTATAACACAGGCCTGAAAATTCGACACTTTTTTCTCCTCTCTTGATTTTTGAACCCAATTATGGGCTCCTTATCACGAATCTGAACTTGGTTTCTTTCCATCACGTCAGAATTTTGAAATATTCCAGTTTTTATAACCTCAAAAATAATGAAAAATCGTGTGTTTTCCACTGTTATATCAAATTTTCTCAAAATTCGGACGTGATAGAGCAATTCTGAAAATGGATTTGGGCTCAACATCAAAAAATACATTAACAAGCACTCTCGTAATTTTAAGAGGGGTACCCTTGTTCATCTGTGCAGCATTTGAAAACTTATTAATTCAATCGTTTGTGCTTATGTACTCTTCAATATCACGCCTAAAATACTCAATATATTTAAACCATTCTTGCACCATACATTTTTTTGGCGCTCCCCGTATGATCTAGATAGTTGCTATGCATATTATTCATCCAGATATTAAGTTTCATAATGCAGGTCAAGTAAGTAGATATGAGTTTTTTTTTTTTGGTTTATGGTATGTTTTCTTTGCATACCGAGCGTACCGTACTTTCATTCGATTACCCTTATTGTCAAGACAAATCTGTCGGAATGTCAGGCGGATACATGCTGTTAATATGGTTTCAATATACTTACTGGTATAGGCGTAGGAGCGACTCAAATAAAATTTTCAATTATTTTGAGTTTTTTTTTTTGTAAGAGGGGTATAACACCCCCTTGTCCAATCGATTCCATATTTCTTATAAATGTGTTGGAGCACCAAAAAAACATCTGGTGCAAATATGGTTTTGATACGTTGAGAAGTATAGGCGTGGAAGTCTTGTATATACAAAAAAGGCACTTAAGTAAAACTTAAATCACTGAAAATTGTGACGTGCTGGAATTTTTTCACTATTTTTCTCGTAATCAGCATACTTAAATCTATAGAAATCGCTTTTTAAAACTTAGAGAGGAAAACCCATGCAGGACTGTGTAATTTATTTAGTAAAATAGAAATAATTATAATTACATCAAAAAAAATAATAGTCTGATGAGTCTTTGTGGCGAAAGACGTAAAATTTCAATTAAAAATCAATTTTTTAAATATTTTTATTGTCATCCAAAAAGCACCCAAAGAGCATTTCTGAATGCGAGAGCGATGCGCATCCAAAGAGCATTTCTGGTAGCGAGAACGAAGAGCTTCCTTCCACTGACATGCCAATTTCAGCGCTTTTGGAAACGAGAGAGATGCGCTTTAAAGCGCTTCAGAAGCGCTCCATTCTCCATTGGGATGTTGCGGCTATTTCCTCATACATATTTATATTTACTATATAAAAATGAGATTTTGTTTGTGTGTATGTTTGTTATTTATGGACTCGGAAACTAACAGACCGATTTGAATGAAACTTTCACAATTCCTTAGTGTTAGCCGTGTTTTTTTTGACGCGTATATACAATTGTGGATACCTTCAAATTGCGATCACTTATGAACGGTGAGTCGTACGATAAAAGGTCCAAGGGTCTTTTTCAAGGAGAACCACATGCTCTACAAATAATTTCAATCTTTTGTAAAAAAAAAATAATTATTTAGAAGTTATTTAAAAAAAAGTGATTTTTTGCCATTTATCGGCGCTAACCAGTTTTTATAAAATACCTCCTTAAAAATAAATTTTTTTAAATATAAAATGAAAGAGATCGTGATTCTCCATAAAAAAGTTCCTTAGAGTTCTATTGTGTGACTTACTGTTCATGAGTTATCGGAATTTGAAGGTATCCACAATTGTATATACGCGTCAAAAAAAACACGGCTATTATAAAAAGTTAGGTCATAAGCTAAAAAATTGGGCGGTGCCACGCCCCCTAAAATTAATTCGTAATAGTTCTGAAACTACTTGGCGCGAATAATAGAAATTTGGTACATGTATAAAGTGAATAATTCATCATATCTCTTAACATATTCAACATATATGGATGAGATTTAAGAGTACCGAAAAAAATAATGTCCATTGAAAAAATGGGCGGTACCACGCCCTCAAAAAATTTCGTCATATTTTTTAAAGTACTTATCGCATAAAGATGAGATTTGGGACACAAATAAATTCCATCGGAACAATTTGAATCCCTTAAAAAAATTGGTGATGCCCCGCCCCCAGTACAAGACAAGGTGTAGCAACGCCCACCGGGAAATGCTAGTTTTCATATATAAACATGTATATAGCCTCATCAGATCAGTTTTAGTTCAATCTTGTCAGAAACAGTACTCGAACCAGTGACTCCGGTTTTCAAATGAAAGAAAACGCTTTAGCGATTACGTTATTGGAAAGGATCGCCTATATGCATTGCAATGAGCTGATCGAACCTGTTCGAGTTTTCGCCACACACAACGAACAAGATCGATCAGCTCAGCTCAACTCAGTTCGTAAGTTCGTGAGTTTTGAGCTGATCGTTTGATCGATCAGCGAATTCGTTGTGAGCTGATCGTTTGTTTGTTGAGCTCGTTAGTTATGAGTTTTCTCGTTTGTTTGGTTACGTTCAGCGTGTTCGATATGCGTTGAATATGATTGCAAGTTGCAATCAGCGTTGCAAAAAATGTGTAAGAATTGGGATAAGTTTAAGGTTTAATATTATACACGAATATTAAACAAATATTTTGCATAGTTGTTTTTTGTTTGAACTTCGGCTCTTCGCTGTACACAGCAGAAGCAACTTTCATTATTGCCACAAAGGTTTTTTTTTTTTTTTTTTGTAAAGTTTGCTTAAACCATACATTTAAAAAAAATTAAATTCTAGGCTTTAACCGCTTAGATAAACTTTAAAAAAATCCAACATATTTTTTTAGGGTTGCCACCTGTTTCTTTTAATAAAATCAAAATTTTCTATCAATAAATTGCTTAAATCATCATTTTCTCTCTATAAATTGACATCTTGGGTTCAAAAACGACGAAACAAAAATTAAGGGTTGCCATATCAGGGTTGCCAGACGTTTTTTGTGGAAAATTGCATTTCTTTGTCAACTTTCTTTATTGGAAGTTATAGAATCGACCCAAAAACCCATAGTAAATTTTTTGGGGTTGCCACCTGGTCTTTTAATAAAATCAAAATTTTGGAATAAATTGCAAAAATCATCATTTGCTCTCTATAAATTGACATCTTGGGTCCAAAAATAACGAAAGAAAAATTTAAGGTTGCCATATTAAGGTTGCCTGACTTTTTTTCGCAAAATTGCATTTGGCTGTTAACTTTTTTTATTGTTTTTGGTTCCAAGATGTCTATTTATAGAGAAAACAATTATGATTTTAGCAATTTATTGAAACAAAATTTTGATGTTATCAAAAAAACCAGGTGGCAGCCCCAAAAAATTTACTATGGGTTTTTGGGTCGATTCTATAACTATCAATAAAGAAAGTTGACAAAGAAATGCAATTTTCCAAAAAAAAAGTCTTTCAACCCTGATATGGCAACCCCAAATTTTTGTTTCGTCGGTTTTGGACCCAAGATGTCAATTTAAAGAGAGAAAATGATGATTTTAGCAATTTATTGATACAAAATTTTGATTTTATTACAAAAAACAGGTGGCAACCCTAAAAAAATTAACTTTTTCATTCAAAATCATTTGTCAAAACGTCTTGGTTTTATTTTCAATTTTATTAAGTTCACAATTTCAAATGCAAAATATTTGTTTAATATTCGTGTATAATATTAAACCTTAAGTATTATTTCTACGCAATTCTTACAACGCTGATTGCAATCATATACATCGCATAACGAACACGCTGAACGTAACCAAACAAACGAGAAAACTCATAACTTACTAGCTCAACAAACAAACGATCAGCACACAAAGAATTCGATGATCGATCAAACGATCAGCTCAAAACTCACGAACTTACGAACTGAGTTGAGCTGAGCTAAACGAACTTAGTTCGGTACTGAAATTGTGTGATAAGCTCATGAGTTTTGAGTTTGATCGAACTAGTTCGGCTCGTTGCACAGCCCTAATATGCATAGATCATAAGGCTCACTAGCGCCGTCTGCTGTGAAAAATTGCCAAATTGTTAGTTGGTAACACACTCTGGTTTTGAGACATGCTATGCTAGCTACAATTAAAACCTACAAGGGCGGATTTGTTTTCCACATACAATGCAGGCTCTCGAAATTACGAAAATTTTAATGATAGATAGGCAGGTTCCCCTAGATAAATTATGAGGTTATGGCATGCAGAAATAAAGATTTTCTTAATGAAAAAATTTCACTTGGATTTTTCTCCACAAAAATCCGAACTTTTTTTTGTTGAATTTCTAATTGTAGTCGCCATTTTGTAGCCGCCATTTGAATTTCAAAAATTACTAAAGAATGGCCGTTGTTCATTCGAAAGATCTTGAGCAGACAAAAATTTTGAGATTTTAAACGCATTTTTATCTTGCTTCTGCTTCTACATGAAGCAAAACACGCCAAGTGTACCAGCTGAAAATTTTTTTGTCTCCGATTTCGCTCAAATTTGGCAATATGAGAAATCCGATGTGCAAGAATAATAATACGGGAGGAATTGGTACTAGTGCCATTTGTTGTTAAAATACACGGTGTTGAAAATGGCGTTTTTAGTAATTTTCATGAAAAGGGTGTTTGTTCTTAAATTTATAGCTTACACCAAAGCTTATAAATTAATATATGTTAGTGACTGGTCCAATTCATTTTTAAGTGTTCTTCTTACAAAAAAATATTACTTGGTGGAAAAACATTTTTTTTTCACCAACATTTTTTAAACCTAAAAATACTTTTGATTTTTTTTTTTAAAACCCCACTTACATTTTTTTTTATACATAAGTACTTTAAATTAGAGCTTAAAATGATGTATAACTCAAGATGGGATACGGTCGCTAGATGAGGGTTTTTCGCTTTTGAACGCCCACGGCAGGCAAAACTCTTCGTTTATTCAAGAGGAAGGCATCTTATGAAAAAAGTGTACAAGGCATAAAATGCTTAGAATCGTTCAAGAAATACGTGCGAATTTTTTAAAACTTTTTTTTCGAAAAATTTTTGAAAAAATGTTCTGCTGGTATACTTGGCGTGTTTTGCTTCATATGTATGTTTTAAAAGAATAAAATTTTATTTTTAAAATGGTGAAAAAGTAGTCAATTCATCATAACATTTGCGAAAGTTATAGAATTTCAAAGCTATTTGCTACAGAACATTGTAAATAAATTTGGAGTGCCTACATTTAACTTTTGAAAATATTGTGATAAAATGACCATTTTTCCATTAAATCAAAGGTAAAACCCTATTATTTTAGAAAAAAAGTCACGCATTGTATGTACATATTAGGGATTTCAGTCCCGGGATCCCGGGATCCCGGGATCCCGGGATTCGAGCCTTTTTGCAGTCCCGAAAATCCCGGGATTAGTGCTACCAATCCCGGGATTTCTTTAGTAAGTTTTTTAGGTTAGAAAAATTGTTAGAATGTTCCAAAAATCACCAACAAAAAACGAAGTCTTACAACATTATGTTAAAATTGAACATAATATAGAGCTGAAGATAATCTTGGATTGCAAAACGAGATGGAGTAGTCTTTTAGATATGCTGCAGCTGCTTGAGAGTAGCATAAAAACAGCTTGTATTGACTTAAAGGTTTCTTCGATCCACTGTAGCGAATTTAAAATTATTGAACAATTAGCTCGTACTCTTCAATCAATCAAAATCACTATTGATATTATAAAGAAAGATAAATCTGCTTTGAGTAATATCATTTTTGCTAAAAGGCACTTCAGACTAGTTCTCTTATGTTTTTCTGTATGATTTTTTCTCTGACTGTCAATTTTTTATTGTTTTTAATTTATATTGTTGAAATTGTTTTAATTTTTTATTTTTCAAATAACATTTAAAAATTTGAAAACTCCTATGACTTCTATTTTCAAATAGACTCAAATTTAATGCCAAAATAACTCATATGAGTTTTCTTCTGATAAATCATTTGTGTTATAAATTTACATTCCCACTATCAGAGTTGCCATATTTGACAACTCATACGAGTTTCTGTATGACTTCTCAGATAGTCTCAAGCGGCTTTAACTTCGTGGAAAGAATTTTATCTGACATTTTTTCATTTTTGATAAGTCCCAATAATGACTTCTGTAAAGCTCCATCTTTAAATCTCATTAAAGTAGAGATAAAACGTATTCTCTCTAGATTTGAAACTGAAACTTCTTTCGAAATTGAGGACAAAAGTAAACTCATCAATAAACTTGAAAGAAAAATTAAATCTAGTTTTGAATACCACTTGAAAAAATTTATTTTCTAGAAAATCTTATAATTTATCCGACGTTTTAATGAAAGAAATTGATATATTTTGTAATGTGGTAATAGGGGTTATTTCCTCCAGAGAACATTCGATTATCTTTCTTCAATTCAACCAACAAGTGTTGAATCAGAAAGATGCTTTTCGTGTGCAGGTTATTTACGTTTTAAATTTAGATCTAAATTGGATGATAAAATAATAAATGCTTTAATTTTCCTAAAATCATATTTTAATAATAAGTAATAAAACTGATTAAAACAAAAGTTAATTCTTCCAAGTCCAACACTTGTTAAAATTTTGATCTCACTATTTTATATAATTAAATATGTATGATATTTTATATATCAATACCTTAGAGCGCTATAGTCCTATCTCCACTTTTTGCGATTTTTGCAGATATGGTATCCTTGTGGGCTTCTTTACCGAGTGGAAATCTGTGGGATGTCAAAATACCACTAAAACACCGAAATATTCGAGAATTAAGAAAAATCGTATCTCCAAACTGTAATTTTTTGAAGAGCGCCACTGTGCTATCTCTTCTGAATATTCAAATAAGTCACATTTTTAAGAAAATTTTTCCTTTTTTTTTCGTCTATTCTACTCGTTTCATGACATTTTACATCTTTTTTGTGGAAACATTTTTTTTCACCCAAAGGTCAGAACCAGAAATTTTTGAAACTTTCTTGTTTTTTCCATGATTCGAAAAAAAACGCACACCGGGAAATGCTAGTCGCTCATAAAATTTACTAAATGTGTAGTTTATTTGAATAGTAGTGCAATTCCATATAATTTGTTAAATTGATTTTGTTAAAAATTAATAAAAGAATTTTTTAACATAAAATTATGTTAAAATATACTAAGGTAAAATTATTGCATGTATAGTTTTTTCAAACTTTAAATAACCACTGTTTGAAGTATTCTTTTTGCATTTCCCAAAAATTTAAAAAATTGAGATAGGACTATAGCGCTCTAAGGTATCGATATGTATTTAACTAAGCATATAATGCTGCAATGTACCTTTATGCTTGTTTTTGAAGCAAATAAGTATTTATGAATTTTTGTTTTTTAAAAAAGGCGTGAATAAATAATAAAATGTACCTGCTTTAAGAAATTGTTCTTTAATATTTTTGACACTTTTTAAATAAAATATCTTTGTAGGGGTGTAGTAGGGTTATATAAGACAAAATATTAGAAATTTTTAATACTAAATTCTGTCTATTTAGGAAGAAAAAAAAATTCATACAAATCCCGAAAAATCCCGGGATCCCGGGATTCAAAATTTCTCGATCCCGAAATCCCGGGATCGCAAAAAGTCCAAAAATTGGAATCCCTAGTACATATGTATTTATTGTGATATTTAAAAAGTGCCTCAACAAAAAGGTGATTTAACATAGGATAAATTTGCAAGGATCAATCAACCTTTATGGCATTTAAAAATTAGAAAATGACTTTGGGAAAAATCAAAATTTTTTCAAAATAAAAAACAACCTAACATTAGTATACATACATTTATGTGCAGGTGCATTTGTAACTGTGCGATTGTATATTTTATGAATGACAATGAGAACTTTACAATTGTAATAAGAGTAACCACAAGTAGCCATAATATGTGGCTTCCTTTAAAGTGCTTTGGAAATTTTTAAGGTTATTTCAATCTTTATTCTTTATTTTTGCTTCTTTTCTTTGAACTTCTCGTAGAATGATTTGTTTTTCATTCATATTAATGGAACATACATACAATTACTACTTCGACCACATGTGCTTATTTTGAGGGGAGAATTACGGATCATTTAAGCCAAAAATGACGAAAATTCCTTTCAAACTTGAGTTCGCGGGAGTTTGCAGTCTCATATGCAGAAACAAGAGACAAACTTACGCCTTGAGAAATTGTTTACAGACTATATAAATATAGTGTCGAATAAAATCAGTCATGATTCTTAGTCTCAGTCTAGATCAAAGGTCAAATCGATTTATGATCAAAACATTATAATTTTTACTTTTGAAAACTAAATGCTGAAGGTAAAGTATCAATCAAATTTTGTATAAAAAATTCTTCTGCAGCATAGCCCCCCTTCCGAACAGTGGATTTGAGCGCGCGCCTGCTTCATTGATCTGTTTGCTGTTTTTATATTCGTATCTATAACTGTCCAAGTGTTAATTTCTGCATTAATTGCATATACCTAGAAGTGGAGGCACTATTATTCTTTTCTTTTGCCATTCAATCCAATTTAACCTGTACAGTAGGAAAACAGCGGCAGTGGTCAGTTTTTACATCTTTTCTTTTGTGTACTTTTATTGTTTTTTTTTATTTTTTTTTTAGTTTTCTTCATTTAGAGTTACCAGCATATAATTGAAAAAGACGCAAACTTAACCGCAAATGCGTTTTTTGTTACACTTTTACGTAAAGGTTTTATTTTCAAGTTTTTCTTCACATGTAATTCGAGTCGGAGGCGTCTGTGTGCAGTGGGAACAGGAGATGAACGTAGAATTAAAGCCTGGAATGAAGAATTGACCAAACCAATTTAACCCTCTTTAAATAGAGATCTAAGAAATAAACTTATTCGTTTGTATTATGACGATTTTCTGGCTACATTTACAATTCAATTGCTGCGTTGCTTCCCATGGTCACATAGTTTCCGGTTAAAGAAAGAGTACACATAAGGTAAAATAAAAAAGGTAATGAATGAAACAACAAATGATGTTGGAACCGATTGTTAGTCAATATAAAATGTGGAAACTTTTTAGGATCGTTGGTAGTTAATAATATGATAAAATGTCTTCCTTAAGTCATCGCTTAAGATTCGAAAGTTCGAAATATGTAAAACGTTAAAAGTTGATAAAAAATTTTTCTGCTTGTATGAAAATGTTTTTTATTAAAACCTAAGCCTTAGGAAAAGGTATATTTACCTTGATGTATCAAAAAATATTTCTTTTTTAGCACAAATTTGTTTAAAAAAGAAGAACTAGTAAGGGTGTTACCTCTGGCCTGGCTAAACAAATATTATATACCCTACACTGCAGTATTTTAAGAATTTTGCTTGTACGGGAGATGCCACGACCTATTATCCAAATTCAAATTATTATTTCGAAAATAAGTACACTACTTTTGGGGATTTAGCTAAAACAACAATACAATGGTTGACGTAAAGTTTGAATTAAGATATAGATTTATTGTAGGTTATCGTGAATAAATATTCCCGGGGAATTTTTTCAGATTGCCGTGCATTCTCTATTGCAGTTTTAGAAAATTCCCCGGGAATATTGATTCACGATAACCCCCATTTTGATACAGGTTTTCTACTCCAATTTAATAGTAGGGGAGCCCGCCATGCAAAATGTGGACTTACTCGAGCGTCGTTGGACCTATTGGATTTTCAAGATTATATGGTAGAAAGAAAGAAAGCCACATGGACTGACTCGAGCTCGTCAGATATTGATAGTGTATAGGCCCAAAGTGTCTCTGATGATGTAGGTATGTACATATTAATAAGCTGGTATGGCGGTCTACGGAATGGTTAAAAATGGGAAAAAAGGGATTTACTCGAGCGTGTCGAGTGGTAAAATTTTATAGCAAATATTTCTGTTCTGACTGAATATAAATCTGTTTTATGGCACATTTTCTGGGTAAAAATTACCTATGTGTGGGGAATGAAGGGGGTTAAAATTTTCCACAAAAATTTTCCTCGTGATCCACCTCAAATCGATTTGTATAGTTTAACATGTCGATTTAACATAAAAGTGCATCAAAAGGGGAAAGGTTAAATTGATTTGGAAATAGGTTGATTTGATTTGGAACAATGCTAGTTTGATTGTAAAAAGTTTATTTCTGTTTGGGAAGAGTTTAATTTGATATGGAAATATGACATTTTGATTTGATTTGGAAAAGGTTTATTTTTATTTGGAAAAAGTTTAATTTGAATCGAAACTTAGAGTGGAAAACTCATATTATTATTATTATTTAAAAGGCTCTAGATTGTACTGCGACCTAAAAGATCTTTTGTACAGCCTCTTTCCCTAATCAAAACAGTTCCATACTATCTATAAATCTTGTTACTGCCATGGGGTTAATTTTACCTATGTCACCTGGATCTAAAATCTCAGCTCCTAGGTACTTAATTCTGCGTCTAAACGCAGCAGGGCATGCACATAGCACATGCTCTGCTGTTTCCAAGTCCTCTAAGCAGAGTCTACAGGAGTCATCGTCTACCAAACCCATCTTTTTTAGGTGATAATTAAGTTTACAGTGACCTGTCATTATCTCACTGTACGTTTTTATATCTTTCCTGCTGAGATTTAGAACAGCTTCAGCCTTAACATGTTTTGGATCGATCAGCCTCTTCGCCTGTCGCATACCTTCTTTGGCTCTCCAGTGATCGGAGAGGCTTTCCTTTTCCCATTCCCGTATTAAGTTATTTTTAAAACTGTTGTTTACTCCGCAGAAGGGTTCTGGGCCTATGAAAGTATTGAGTGCGCCCCTCTTGGCCAAGCAGTCTGCCCTTTCGTTACCTTCATGCCCCTCGTGCCCTGGTATCCAAACAAGAGTAACTTCATTCCTCCTGGCTAGGGCTTGAAGAAGTTCAAAACACTCCCAGACAAGCTTGGAGTGCATTGAAAAAGTCATTAGTGATTTTAGAGTTGCTTGGCTGTCCGAGTAGATGTATATGTCGGTGCCGGAAGTGCCCCTTCTTAGACATTCTCTAGCACACAACTCTAAAGCGTGGACATCCGCCTGAAAAATAGAAGCTGTTTTTCCCATTGCAACTGCTTTCTGGAATCTTGGTCCCACAACTCCAGCTCCCGCGCTGCCATCTTCCATTTTGGACCCGTCAGTGAACCATACCTGTGAGCCCTGTTTTACATTTATGTCCTTCCTCTTCCATTCAGCGCGGTCATTGATTACCACTTTGAACGTTCTAGAGAAAAAAAATTTTTAACTTATCTTGTCGGAGACCGAACGGCATGGTGTGTCCCAGAATATATCAAGGATCTTGACATGCACTGTTAGATTGCTTTCTTTAAGTTGTTGTAAATGAGGTAGTCTAAGGGCCGCACAGGCTGCTTCTTTCTTAACCATAAGGTGAAGAGGGGTGAGACCCGTAAGCATGCCTTGAGCTACTGTCGGGCACGTCCTTAGTGCCCCTGTAATACCCAAGCAGGCTATTCTGAAGATCCTGTTTAGTTCATTTTGTGCCCCTACTTGGTCTACCTTTGGCCACCATGCTAATGCAGCATAAGTGATCATTGGTACGGTGATAGTTTTATAGGACCATGCTATCATTTTTGGCCGTAGTCCCCATGTTTTACCATATAGCCTTTGACAAGCATATGTTATTCTTAAGGCTTTATTTGTTATATTGATAGATGACTATTCCAAGTTAGACTCTTATCTAGGATAACTCCTAGATATTTCATCTCCTCGGAAACCGTTAGTACCTTTCCCCCCAGATTTAAAGCTTTCAGGTTTAGCTTCCTCTTCCGGGTAAAGGGCACCAGTGTGGTTTTACTAGGGTTAATTTCGAGTCCTTTCTCTCGACACCAGCCTAGAGCTAAGTTGAGAGCTAGTTGCATTCGTTCAGTTACGGTAGATTCAAACTTGCCTCTAACCATAATAATCAGATCGTCTGCAAAGCCCTGGATATCGAATTTGTGATCATCGAGAATTTCTAGTAGTTCGTCGATGACTAGAATCCATAAGAGCGGTGACAGTACACCTCCCTGGGGGCAACTTTTAGTTGTTCTTACAGTTAATCTTTCTGTGCCCGCTTCATAGATGATTGTCCTATTTTAAAGCATGTTGAGGACCCAATCAATGATCATTTCGGGTATTCCCTTCCTAATCAGTGATTCCTCAATTGACTTAAAAGTCGTGTTGTCAAAAGCTCCCTGTATGTCAATAGATGAACAGAGGGCTACTTCCTTGTCCCCTAAAGCCTTCTCGATTTTAGTCGTGAGGCTATGTCGATTTACCCGATTGGTAAGCATATTGTTCAGGATGCAGAGGTGCAGCCTCAACGTACACACTTCTAAGATACTGATCTAAAATTTTCTCCATTGTTTTTAGAAGAAATGAGGTTAGACTTATAGGCCGATAGGCTTTGCGCGTGTGGTCCGCCTTTTTGCCTGCTTTAGGAATAAAAGCAACTCGGGCTATAGATGTGATTCAAAATTTTCACGTAATGACATATAGATGGTATTCAAGGTCAAATGTTATAGAAAGCAAATTTTGACTTTCTACTAACCAGACAAAAGAAAAATTCTAGATAAATTAATAAGTCATATAAAAAGTGTTTAGTGCATAAATCACATAAGTTCAAATGTTTTCATGATATTGAAGGTCAAGCGGCCACTATACATTTGGTGCATAATTTTTGTTTGACAAAGTTAACACTTTAAACTTTATCATTGTATGTTGTTGTTAATTTTTTTTTTAAAATTCTCATATTATTCGTTTTGCTTTGTGCTTAAACTTTGAATTTACGTTTTGTTTAAAGATTTTTCTCTCACCGTTCGCTTTTTTTCGGTCATTTTGTTTTGTTTTCTGTTAATTTTTGTATTTAATGATAATTGACTGCGCAACCAGTATATTTAAATGACTAAAGGAAGTGTGGATACAATGGGTTGAATACAAGAATGTGAAAAAAAAGATATACTTGTTATATTGAGTCTAGATTTCATCATTTTAAAAAGACAGGAGATAGTACTAGAACTTTTAAAAAAATCATTGCGACAAAAAGAATTCGGAATTTTCCAGGAATTAATCCTTAGGTGCCGAGATTTCAAAAAAATGCTGAATGCAAAACTTTAAGAGTGTTTTATCAATTTCATAAGTAACTTCTTAAACGAAAATAATGGTCAGTAAATAGTTCCCTATCGTAGAAAGAAAATGTATCAGGAGACCTTGAAAAGAGTAGACCTTGAGAAAATAATATGTTAAGAAAAAAGAAGCATCATAATATGTATGAATGCATGTACATGTCACTCACTTTCTTTATCATTTATTTGCTCTATTTGCCTTAGTGTTGTTGCTTAATGTTGAAGTCCAAATTTTTCCCACGTCTATACAATCGCCTACAGATGATTCGGACAGACATATGATTAGCATTAATTTCACATGACATATAAAAGCCACCACAAGCATCGCATCGTGAAGAACAGCAGGTGAAAAACAATTTAATTAAAGAAAAGTGAAATGAAGAATTGTTCTCACGATTATCAAGAACATTAGCGATGTTAAATATGTGGCAGTGGGCATGAAAAGCGCTCATCTACGGGTATACATTTTAAAGGAGAATACATACGAGTATACATTTCTGTGGACTTTTGACAAAACAACCTAAGTCGAGATAAGAGAATTCTCCAGATATATAAGGATGTCCCATAGTTCACGCAAGATTTGAACATAGCGCCATTTGTGCGGTGAAGTGTTATGAACCAAAAGAAAAAAATAATTTGACAGCTGACACTTTAAAATTAGTAAAAATTTATGGAAAAAAGAGATTCAACGCTGCATCAACGAAATTGATCCACATTATTGAGAAATAGTTAATTAGTTTTTAGGCTCTTCTAAAAAGTTGCCACTTTCGAGTTAGGTTGTGGTATCAAAAGTCTACAGATACGTATGTATGTATTTAAGGCTTTTAGTTTTAAAAATTATTTGAGTTAAAACATTTAATTTGCGAGATTTTGTCCAAATATTTTAGAGACGAAGGCACGTATCTCCCGCAACACCACGTTTATATTTGCATTATTTTTTAAAAAGGGTATCCCATAATTCACTCAAGATTTGAATTTGCCGCCATTTGTGTGCCATTCAAAAAAAAAAAAAAAACATTTTGACAGCTTAGGGTTTGTAAAAATGCACTGAAAGAGGAGATTCAACGTTGCTTCAACGAAATTCAGCCACATGTATGAGGAGTGGGTATGTGCCAGCTAAGTGGTGGAGGTCATATGCCCAATGTGCTATAGCGTTCGCCTTGCAACCGAAATTCGAACACGTCAATTTGACTTTAAAGAGACTATGGAACTTTTGTAACTAAAAATAACTGCATATTTTCTTTTAAGAAGCTTGGAACTGCTTACTATGAAACAAATACTTTTAATTTCTTAGGATTAAGTTCATCGGTAGTCCATGTGACATTTAAATTAATACAGTAGTTTTGCCGTGATAGCTAGTATTCTATTTACGGGCGTGGCACTCCCCTCTCAAAACTCTTAACTTTTTATTAGCCTTCTTCAGTGTTAAGCCTTTCTCAGTATTGAATTCCATTAAAATCGGTGCAGCAGCTTAGCACTGACAGGGAAAAACTTTTAATATCCTTCGTTTCTTTAGCTTTTGCCGTCTAAGAGCGTGGCACCGCTCACTAATAAACATTATAGTAATGTTATCGTTCCTCAATGCCAACCCTATCTCCATACCAAATTTCATTAAAATAGATGCAGTGGTTTAGCCGTGAGAGCATTTTTCCCATTCAGGGTGTGGCATAGCCCACTTTTTTAAAAAAGTACACTGCTCCTCCTCACAACCATTCCAACAAAAAAAAAAATAATCGAATATGTTGAGATTAAGACATAGAAACAGAGACTGAATCGATTTCGTTTACCTATTTATAGAGTAATTTAGGGTAATGTGGACTATGCGGGTAATGTGGTGCACCCTTTTATTTCTCATATTAAAGACTGTACAACAATTCTGGTTATTTGTGTACAATAAAACGCGGAAAACATATTTTTTACGCTCTTCGACTTTTCTATTATGCAAATTATTCATGTGCAATTTCTAAGCATATGCTGTGAGGTTAAGATGACTTATCTGTAGTACTCTGTGAATAACTAAATAAGTTCCTCAGAACTTTATTTTCTAAAGTTCCAATAACTTAATGCAATTTTGGAACTATTATTCAACGAAAAAATGCATAAGAATAAGCAATTATCAATGATTTTTTCAAAAAAGTGATGTATTCGGGTAATGTGGACTACCTCATATTATAAACCGTATATCAACTTTGATTGCTGTAACACCTTAAAAAGTTAATTGCATATGTGCGAAACCCGAATTTCAGTAATGTGGAGTACTATTTTACGTATGATTTGTTAACCCTTATTACTTATTCACTTGTTAGTATGATTTTGGTTTATCTTACTAAAAAATATTCTTTAATAAGCTTATAAATCTATTTATAGCAAATATAATCTAAAAAAAATATTGCTACGCTTTTAGTCAACAAAAAATTGCGAATAACGGTACTACATACTTTAGGAAATGGACAGGGTGATCCACATTACCCGACACTTTTCTTTTTCAGCTATTTTTAGGTACTTTCAATTTAACTGGCCTCACGTTTGAAAATGTTAATATTTTAGTATATATGTCATCAAATAGTAAAAACAAAAAATTACTAATACAAATAAATTGATCAAGCTAACCTACTACCATTACTTTGGTAGAAATTGGCAAAAAAGAAAAAAGGTAACCACATTACCCTAAATTACTCTATATAGATATCCCTATCCTATGTTTTTTTATGTTTTCTATTTACTTTATTACAAACTTGCGTGAATTATGGAACGTCATTAATATTTTTCATATGAGCCAAGACCAAGACTGCAATGGTTTTTGAGTCTTGGTCTTGGTTTTATTATTTTTAATTTAGAAATAAAAAATTACGTAATTTTTTCAAAATGCCGAATTTAGTATTGAGATAAATAATTGACAAGCGTTTTGGTGTCGAAAAATACCAAGACTAATTTTGTTCAGACCTCCCAAATCTTGTAACTAATTTTTGCCAAACGACAAACGGATAGCCATAATCCTCGTACTTATGTTAAACTTTGACTTTTAACTTCTTCAATTGGAACCTTATTTTCTGAAATATTATCTATCCCTTGAAGAAAAGGTCTCTAAAGACCATTGAAATAAAAGCATCAATTAGAAAAAGTTTATGAAAGACTGTGTATGTATTAAGGAGTTATCGGGGTCTAATAAAAAGACGCATTTTCAGTCCAGATTAAGCGAAATTATATATGTATGTGAACGAAAACACGGTGACCGATTTAGCTGAAAATCGGCATTGTTGTAGGATCGATGACTGGTATGAATATAGTAATGCGTTGGGATTACAATATATTATTTTTTGTTTAAATACAGGGTACTAAAATTGGCGACTTTTGTAATTTTCTTAGAAACTCTGTTTCTTCAACAATGGTTCTAAAATCTCCCAAGGAATACGTGCTTTTTTTTATTTTTAATTTTTTGGAACGTTTTAAATTTCTTTTTGACTAATTTTCGAAAAATTATATAAATAATATCACTATTTTCTGGACTGAAAATGCGTCTTTTCATAAGCCCCCATAACTCTTTTAAGACAGAACTCCTTTTTTTTTTGCGTAGTCTTCTGATGCGCCGTGCTTATAATTGAAATAATTCCCTCCTGATGTTGTATGCAACATAACAAAAAGTTGGAGCATACGTTTGTCGTGATTTGTCATCTGCACCAAAAACAAAGCATCCTTAGGGAAATATTTTTGGGTGCATTTATTTGACATTTGTCATGAGTACCACCCACCAATGGCATTGCATAGCGATAACACCAAAAAGGGTCGAAGTAATTACGAATTGCGGCTTGATGCGTACAAAATTGAAGTAAGACATGGGGTTGGAAAATGTAGAATTATGAGCGAGGGTTAAAAGTCACTTGCTTTATGTCTAAAAAAGAAAAAAAAGGGAAGCAGATGTAACATAATTAAAAATTTCGAATGAAAATTATTTTCGTTAAATGTGCCATTAGAATTTTCTGATATAAAGTACTACACCTTAGCCTATCATTCTGTTTTAAGTTCTTTAAGCTGGCGTTTAGAAAATTGCAAGTAAACTACTGAGCATACAGATTAGTATCTTTTTGCTGGCGATTCCCCCCAGTCCCGGAGTTTTTTTATCAATTAAATTTTGAAGTAGTTTTTTGATAGCTTGCGAAATGATATTTACCCTTAACTTAAGATGGGAAAAGGTCTAAATTTTGAGTTCCAGCCCAGCATATAGACCACAAGAAATTCTTTTCGAGGCCCGAGCCCGCGCCCATCTTAAATTTCAACTATAAAAAAATGAAACTCATAAAATTAATATTTTTTTACGCGCTTCATTTAGTTTTTTTGAACAGAAGCAAATTTTGAATCCATTTTGACTGGATTAAATGTATAGTTTATTATAATACTCGATATTTCAAACCTAGAAAATAATTTCGAAAAATCCTTTGACAGTGTTTTTTTTACTCATCAATGGTAACCGAAAGTGCCGTACCCATGTTTTGGACTTCGAACCTAAACCAAACTTCACCTAGTTTTTGCTCAGAGCTTGCGCTAACTATTTCTAGTATTTATGTGTATTTTGGTTGCTTTCTAGTGAAAAAATACTTCTAATGTTACATTTTGAAAATATTTTTTGTATGGGCGGTAGGCGTGTCCGTTGACCGATTTCGCTCGAGCTAACTTTGACGACGGAGGCAGAGTACAAAATTTCATTGAAATATCTTGTTCAGTTTTCTCAAAAAATGTATTCCACGCACAGACAGCCAGACAGACATCGCTATATTGACTCAGGAGTTGACGCTGATCAAGAATATACGTACTTTTCTGTATCTGCCACGCCTCCTTCTCTGCGTTACAAACGGAAGGACACAGTGAATATACTCTGGGTGTAGGGTATAAATAGTCAATTTCGATAAATTTATTGAGCCCAAATCCGAATCTGGCTTTAGAATATCTATATCACGTACGGTTTTAGAGATATCCCACTCTAAATGTTCAAAAATGTTGAAAAGCACGATTTTCGAGGTTGTGAAGAATAGGCACAAATTGTTATGTTATTTTCTGTTAAATGCATCATTAATTACTGTTCTTTGTCTTCAAAATGAGGATTTTTCAGAGAAAACAGGTGCAGAAAAACTTCAAATTGGGTTTTGATGAAAAAATTAGGTGTTTACTGCTAAGTAGTATTTTTATACAGCTTTAAAAATAGTGAAAAACTTTGTCCTTTAAATTTTAAGGTCAGGATACTGGTCATGCATATCATAACTTTTTAAAGCAAAATCACACAAGTTCTCTCCACGCCCCTGGATCTTTGGTACGGGCGGAACTATTTAAGAGTTGGGCAATGTAATTAAAATGCTTCAGTAGAGTAACATAAATCAGAAGAAATCGGGAGAAATGAGCGATTACTTTTTATCTCTAAGTACGATAATTCAACTGCCTACTACATTTAAAATAAATGCAAAGTTTTAAATTTTGTCGTTTCGTTCTATATACAGTAAGATTGGGTTTCAAATATTCGATACATATATATTTTGAAAGATTAGATGTCACTATAGCCAAATAATCTTTAGCACGGGTTTCTTTTTCCAAATTTCGATATTTGGCCACAATATGCTATAAATGACAATTATGTGTATGTATTTATGTAAGCTGAAATACGTGTATTATTCTCATATCAAGATAGCCAACAGATGAAACCATATTTCACGCAATTGTGATTACACATAAAAAAGGCCATACAACGCAATATAAAAGCACTCATATTTATCACCCCTCCCCCTCCCCCCATCCAATCAAGAAAGCGAAAAATGTAGAAAAACTTAATTTAAAAAAAAGAAAGCTCAAGTGTAGCAAAATAATGGCAAAAAAATGAATGTCTCTATGTGTCATGGCTGAGCGCAGGATCTTTCGTATGGTCGGGGTTTTGGATAAGAAAAAACTTATTACGATGAAATGAATGAACTTATGGTTAGAGCTTGGGGGGGAGGTAGGTGGTTCGATAGCAAAGGAAAACATCCCCTGCGGTCTGATCCGCTGCGTACGTAAGTTAGCACAGTGAAAAAATAAATTAAGGTATAAGCACTCTTGGCATGATGTAAATGTTGAGTTTACAAATATGAAGAGTGTCCTATAACTCACGCAAGATTTGAATTTGCCGCCATTTGTGGGGCAAATGTTAGAAGCAAAAAAAAAAAAAACAGATGATAGCTTAATGTCAGTAAAAATGCATTAAAGAAGGAGGCTCAAAGCTGTATCAACGAAATGTAGCTAAATTTATTCATAATGTTCATGGAAAATTTCGACAAAATAGTGCGTATGATTAGATCATCTGCCCAATGGAATATTTCATACAAAACTTTATCCTTTGTTCTATATGTCCCAATAAAAAAGAAATACAATTGAAAAAATGTTCTTTCCTCTTCAATTCAAACCTTGCGTGAATTATGGGACATACGTAATGCCCACATTCTTGACGCGCTGAAACTTAAGTTGGACTTCATAAGCTTTAATAATAAGGCTACTGCCTGCAATACACTTTCCAACATTAAGCAATAAGAAAGCATTATATACGATTTGCCAACATTGTCCCCCACCCTCTTCCCTCAACAAAACTTTAATTTACCGCTAAATTAGAAAAAAAAAAATTTCAGCTTCAGCATAACATCTACTGTGATAAGTGGTGGGAAGTGCAGGATAAAAAATATAACACCATTAGCAATTAAGATATGTACTCTCAAACGATCAGCTTAAAAGTTTCACTTTATTAAACAGTACAGTCTTGCTGTGGCCTTATTTTTTTTTTTTTTTTTTGAGTAAGTCCACGTTTGAATAAAATCTAGTACTCAATATATCCTTCCCAATGTGCCAAATACTGCTGTGTAGGGTATTTAATGTTTGGCCAGGCCAAAGGTAAAACCCCTACTAGTTTTAATTCTGTATTGATTAAGGCAAGATTTATGTATTAAAGATGGTTGGTTTTTGGTTTTTTCAGTGCATTTTCTCAATTAAACGGGCATACAAAAAAATCTGCCGGACCAATTTCTAAATTTTTTTTCAGATTTTAAATTATTGCTATTTTTTGAATCGTTTGACATTTTTTTTTAAATTCTGACGGATAAAAATTTTTTAATTTATTTTCGCGCGGATTTAAGTCGTGATTTTGGATTTGCCAATTTATCTGAAAATTGAGACGTGATGGAAAAATTTTGTAAATGCAGTTCTATTATGTCAATAGCAAGGAATAATAATTTTATGGTCTGAACTCAGATAAAAACAAAAACCTGAAATTCGTTGAACAGTGTAATCAGACAAATGAAACCAAAATATAAAACCTTCTTCAAGATCAGGCAAAATCAAATCCTTTGTTAAAAATAACACAGTCCCGCATGGGTTTTCCTCTCTGAATTTTAAAAAGCGATTTCTTTAGATTTAAGTGCGCTGATTATGAGAAAAATAGTGAAAAAATGCCAGCACGTCACAATTTTCAGTAATTTAAGTTTTACTTAAGTGCCTTTTTTGTAAATATAAGACTACCACGCCTATACTACTGAACGTATCAAAACCATTTTTGCACGAAATGTTTTTTTGGTGCTCCAAAACATTTATAATATGGGAACGATTGGACAAGGGGGTGTTGTACCCCTCATACAAAAAAAAAAAACTCAAAATAATTGAAAATTTTATTTCAATTGCTCCTACGCCTATACCAGTAGGTATATTGAAACCATATAGCCGTCAGATATTCCGACAGATTTGTCTTGATAATGAGGGTAATTGAATGAAAGGACGGTGCGCTCGGTATACAAAGAAATCATACCAATAACAAAAAGCGCATATCTACTTAATTTACCTGCATTATGAAACATCATACCTGTATGAATATTATGCATAGCAAAAAAAAAAAACTATCTTGATCGTACGGGTAACGCCAAAAAAATATATGGTGCAAGAATGGTTTAAATATGTCGAGTATTTTAGGCGTGATTTTGAGGAGTACATAAGCCTTAACGATTGAATAAATAAGTTCTCAAATGCTGCACAGACAAACAAGGGTACCCCTCTTAAAATTACGAGAAAGATTTCCAAAGTATGTATTTTTTTACGCTGAGCCCAAATCCGTTGACAGAATTGCTTTATCACGTCCGAATTTCGAGAAAATTTAAAAATGACAGTGAAAAACACGATTTTTCATTATTTTTGAAGTTATGAAAATTGGAATATCTCAAAATCCTCTCGTGATGTGTAATAAAAAAAACTTACTCTTTTGTAACGAAATTTTTCTGACACGACTGGCACCATTAATGCCGGAAGAAATGTTGCCATTTATGGATTAGAACTTACTATTAGGGAGTATGTTTTGACTCTACTCCAACGCCATCTACATTTGGGAAGTAGAAATACAGTAACAAACGCCAAAAATTACTTAATGATATAAAATTTTTAAAATAATTTTTTATTGATATATATCATAAACTAGTAAGCGTGTAAATTTTGGCCTGGCCAAAAAATAAATACCCTACACTGCAGTATTTTGAAAAGTTTGCTTATATGGGAGGTGCCACGCCCTCTTGTCCGAGTACACCCAGTTTTTGTTCAGAGCTTGCATTTATAGTTTTTAGTGTCAGAGTAAAATTTAATTGGATTATCTCAAAAAACTCTTTCAGTATAGCATTTTGAATCTTTTGCTTATATGGGAGGTGCCACGCCCCCTTGTCTGATTTCACCCAGTTTTTGCTGAGAGCTTTCATTTATAATTCTTAGTGTCTGAGTCAAATTTGGTTCGAATATCTCAAAAAACGCTTTCAGTATAGCGTTTTGAAGCTTCTGATTATATGCGAGGTACCACGCCCTCTTGTCCGAATTCGCTCAAATTTTTATCAGAGCTTGCGCTTACAATTCGTAGTACTTATATGTATTGTGGTTGCATTGTCGTGAAAAATACTCCTAAAATTGCATTTTGAATATAATTTTTGTATGGGCGGTAGGCGTGTCCGTTGGCCGATTTTGCTCATTTTCAATCCCCCGAGCTAACTTTGATGACGGAGGCAGTGTACCAAATTTCATTGAATTATCTTGCTCAGTTTTCCCAAAAAGTGTATTTCAACACACAGCCAGCCAGCCACCCAGCCAGCCAGCCAGCCACCCAGCCAGCCAGCCAGCCAGACAGACGGACATGGCTATATCGACTCAGGAGGTGACGCTGATCAAGAATATATATACTTTTCTATACCTGCCACGCCTCCTTCTCTGCGTTACAAACGGAAGGACAAAGTGAATATACCCTGGGTGTAGGGTATAAAAATCATTTGATATATATCAGATATGTATCGGATATTTATCATGATATATATCCATTGATATATATCCTTCGAACCCTGCCAACAAGCATGGATTTTAAAAGATTTAGATCAAATAACACTATAGAATCATGTAATCTTTTTCCAAGATTTATGAAAATTATTCCCACCCGCTTGGTATCGAAAATCTTTCTTATGAGATCACAAATCGCGAACTCATCGAGTATTTAGTTTTTTCCCATTTAAGAAAAAGTTTCAAAATGCTGTAATGCAAGCGCTTTTTAAGGTATTGTGTCAAAATTTAGCGCTGCTACTAGGAATAGTTAGTGGAAGCTCTGAGCTACAACTGGGCAAACTCATAAAAGTGGAATAGTTAGTGGAAGCTCTGAGCTATAACTGGGCAAACTCAGAAAAGTGGGCGTGGCACTTCCCATACAAGCAACATTTAAAAAATGCTGTGCAAGCGTTATTTGAAGATGTGGCGTCACTATACAACAAAGTTTTCAAAATACTTCAGTGTAGGGTATCTTATATTTGGCCAGGCAAAACGTTACACCCTTACTTGTTATTTATAGGTGGCTGTGATCATCTCACTTTTTTCGAAATTTGCAGTTGGGTTCTCTGATTTTTATAAAAATTCACAGAGATATTCTAACTGCTTAGCATGGAGAGCTCTCATTATTAGTTTTGCGAAAAAAATTTTTTTTTCCAAGTTATGAGCACGGAATTTCAGAGTGTCCAAGTGGTGTTTTTGCGAAAAATCGATGCAATTTTTTTTCTTTTGGAAAATTGATTTTTAAGATTTTTCAAAACATGGCCGTCATTTCGTCAATTCTTATTTTTATGATTCATAAAGGAAATATTGGTTTTTTTGGTATAGCTTCTATTTTCTAAGTAATGGAAGTTATATCCTTGTACTTTGAAATTTTTTTTTTTGGCCACCTAGTGGGTGTAAATGAAAGCGTAAAACAAAGTTAAAAAAATTGTCACGTGACTTTTTAGCAAAAATGTTCCTGTGGCTCTCGCAGCCATTTAGCGCAAAACAAGTCTTCTACAAAATGTTTGTATTTCATTCACCTTTTTGTAAAAAAAAAAATAAAAAAATAAAAAGAATATTATTTTGAGATAATCAACTTTTAAGATTTTTCAAAAAATGGCCGCCATTTTGTAAATTTTCAAAACTTTCCAAATTAAAAACTGAAAAATAAATTAACGTTTAAAATGCTACAAGAATCCGAAAACAAAAATTTAAAAAATTTATTTTTGACAAAATGGCGGGACTTAGAAAAAAAAATTGCATCGATTTTTCGCAAAAACACCACTTGGACACTCTCAAGTTCCATGCTCATAACTTGGAAAAAAAAATTTTTTTCGCAAAACTAATAATGAGAGGTCTCCATGCTAAGCACTTAGAACATCTCTGTGAATTTTTATAAAAATCAGAGAACCCAACTGCAAATTTCGAAAAAAGTGAGATGATCACAGCCAGGTATGGATAGCTTTAATATCTATTTGTTTATTAAAAAGTGCATTGTTTATGAGCAATTTTAAAAAATTTTGTGAGAAGTTTATTTCATCTAAATTTTAAATTATTTTTAGTTTTACCACAAAAGTTTCATAAATTTTCGCTCAATATTTACGGAGAAATAGCAATTTGAAAAAAGGCGTACATGAAAATTCACATGCTTATTATTATTTAAAAAATTAAAATTTTTTTAAAAAAAGTATAAGGCAATAATCCTGATCAAAAACTCTTTAAAGAACCATCAAAAAAAGTTCAGCAAGTTAGTTTTTGCTGTGTCCGTTTCAAAAAATTTAAGTCATTGCAACTTAATTTGCAATTACCAGTAAAATTTTACTGATTACTAGAAAAAATATCAGTAAGCGGTAAATTTTACTGATATTACAATTTAAATTTAATTACCAGTAAAATTATACTGATTACTGGGAAGTTGGCAAGTTAAAAAAATTTTTTTTTTTTTTAATAATTTTTTTGAAAAATTTTTTTGACAAAAAAAAATTTCCAAAAATTATTAAAAAAAAAAAAGTTTAAAAAAATTCCAAAAAAATTCACACGTATTTCTTGGACGATTCTAAGCATTTTATGCCTAGTACACTTTTTTCATAAGATGCCTTTCTCTTGAGTAAAGAAAGAGTTTTGCATGCCGCGGGCATTCAAAAGCCAATAGCTCTCATCTAGCGACCGAATCCCACCTTGAGTCATACATCATTTTAAAGCTTATAAATTATACTTAAGTTTCAGGTACTTTTTAATAAAAAGAACACTTAAAAATGAATGGGACCAGTTACTTATATTTATCAATTTACAAACTTCGTTGTGAGCTATAAATTTTTTAAAAAACACCAAATTCAACACCATGTATTTCAACAACAAATGGTATTAAGACCAAATCCTCCCGGATTATTAGTCTTGCACACCGGAACTATCATTTTGCCAAATTTGAGCGCAATCGGAGTCAACAAAATTTTGATCTGGCACACTTGGCGTGTTTTGCTTCCTATGTAGATACAATTGAAAATTTGTTACAGACAGCGCTTCGTAGCTTAACCAAATGGGCAACCAACTGTGGGTTAAATATTAACCAAATTAAAACCGAACTAGTACAAGGAAGGTCCCGATCTTCACTGAATGTCAAAGAAACTCTAAAGAAGGCGTATGCGGCTTTCTACTCATGTCAGAAAATAATTGGGTTAGAATGGGGCCTTAAGCCGTGGCTAGTTCATTGGATATATACGGCAATTATTGGACCGATACTGTCATGTTGTAGTGTAGTATGGTGGCCATACCTTGAACACAAAATAATGTGAAAGAATTGGAAAAAATACAAAGATTGACCCTTTTAAGAATAACTGGAGCTATGAGGACTACTCCAACAAAAGCTTTGGAAATCTATATATATAAAAATGAAATGGTGTCCGTATGTAGCTTATGAACGCGGAAACTACAAGGCCGATTTACATAATTTTTTTTTTAAATTGTTTGTTATGGTCTGTAGAAGGTTCTTAAGGAGGTGGGATGCCACTGAGGGGAACGGAGGTTGCACCTCCCATACGAAAAAAATACAAAAAATGCTATATCTCTACAGTTAAACAAGCTATGATTATGAAATTTGATGAACTTACGCATATTGTACATATTTACCATTCACCATGCAAAACTTGGGGGATATTGGGTGTAGGAGAGTTGCATCCACTTTTCAAAAATGCACAAAATGCTATATTTCTTCACATATCGCAGATATCCTTATAAAACTTGGTACATACATTAATATTCTATCTACCATTTGCTTTGAAAAACTTGGGCGGGGGCTTGAGAACGGGGAGTTGCACCTTTAATACAAAAAATATATAAAATGCTATATCTCTGTACCTATGGGAGCTATAATTACAAAAGTTGATACATGGATCTTTAAAAACCTTGGTGATTGGAAGAGAGGGGACTTCGTACTTAAAGGCATCGGGAATGGGCGAACGAAGTCGCAACCAGGTCAGCTAGTCTATATATAAATAGACAAACGAAATCGGTTCAGTCCCTGTTTCTATACTTAAGTCCCAACCGATTTGCTTGATTTTTATTTTGTTGGAAAGGTTGTGAAGAGGAGCAGTGCATAGGACTATACTTTTTTTTAAAGCCCTAAATGCAAAAACGCTTTCACATTGATTTTCTTAAAATTGGGTATACAGAAAGGGCTAGCACCAAGGAATGAGAATATGATCTTTATGTTTTTAAGTGGGCAGTGCTACGCGCTCACGACCTTGATTTTCGTGAATTTTGGTATAGGGATAGAATAAGCAGGACCGAAAGATATCAAAAACTTTTTGCTTCTCTAAATGGCAAGCATGCTACTGCAACTAAGCCGCTGCAGCGATTTTTATGAATGCAGATAACCAGAACTCTAAGGAAGAATATTAAAAGCTTTGTGTGTTTTATCGACCAAGGAAGGTTATAAAAACTTGTTGCTTTATATTTAAATCGAAATGGTCGAATTTCGGGTACAGGGCGAACTCTGGTTATATTAAATGTCCTGCCAATAGATCTCTATATTAGAGAAAAGGCTGCCATAACATCTGTTAGACTAAATCAGTCCTATAAATGCAATACTTTAAGCTATGGGCACATAACCATTTTGCCAGAAATAAGTCAGACAGATCTATATATAAATAGGCAAACGAAATCGATTCAGTCCCTGTTTCTACACCTAAATCGCAACCGATTTGCTTGATTTTTTTTTTGTTGGAAAGGTTGTAAGAAGGAGCAGTGCATAGGATTATATCTTTTTTAAAAGTAGGCGGTGCCACGCCCCTAAATAGAAAAAACGCTTTCACGGCTAAAACACTTCAGCGATTTTTACGAAATTTGGTATGGAGATATGGTAGGCACTAAGAAACGATAGCAGTTTTTCAGTAGGCGATGCCACTCCCTTAAATGGAAAAAAATGCTTTCACGGCTAAGCCACTGCATCGATTTTTACGAATTTTGATATGGAGAGAGGATTAACGCTATGGAATAATAACATGACCATTATGATTTAGAGTGGACGGTACCATGCCCCTTAATGCAAAAATGCTTTCACTGCGAAACCACTACATTGATTTTTTTAAAATTTGGTATACAGAAAGGGTAACACCAGGAAGAGAATATGATTTTTATGCTTTTAAGTGTGCGGTACCACGCGCTCACGACATTGATTTTAGTATGGGGATAGAATGAGCAGGACGGAAAGATATCAAAAACTTTTTGCTCCTTAAAAGGAGTAACCCGCCTCTAAATGGCAAGCACGCTATTGCAACTAAGGTATTACATCGATTTTTGTGAATGCAGATAACCAGAACCCTAAGGAAGAATATTAAAAGCTTTCTTTATAGTTAGATCGAAATGATCGAATTTCGGGCACATGGCGAACTTGTTGCATTAAAGCTTTCACAGATTTTAGTAAAGGCATAAAAACCCAATATCCCAAACTTGAACAATGGGAGAACAAGAATGTCTTTAATGATACCACTTTAGAAATATATACGTATGGTTAATGGTGATGATTAATCTCTCAGAGTCGGTAAAAATATCTGACAATTGTTCAGTATTTCAAGCGGAAATATTTGCAATAGCAGAGGCGGCAAGGTTGATATCGATGAGGGATATATCATCTATCGATATAACCATTTACATCGATACTCAAGCTGCCATTAAAGCTCTGCAAAATAGGAAAATAAGATCTGAGGTAGTCAGCCGTTGTCGCAGAGAGCTTCAAGTCCTTAACGAACAACACAATTTAGAACTGTGCTGGGTACCCGGTCATAAAAATATTCAAGGATATGAAAAGGCAGATGAGTTAGCTAAGAGGGGCGCATTATTGCATACAAAGAATAAGAATCATATCGTTAAGCCACCATTGTCACATCAATTTAAAATTTCAGATAAAATGGTTTTAGGTATAATGAGGAGATGGGGCAACTCGACCCATTACGCTGTTCGACACAAAAAAAAAAAAAAACAAAAAACACATGAGAAAATTCAAAAAATTCTTAAAGTAGACGTTAAAAAAAATATCCGTGTCTCGTGGTTTTTTTCCAGTACGTGACATTTTTTTTAATCGATTTTTGAAGTTTTTTTATCCACTGTATGTACTTGAAAAACGCAAAAATACCACATTCTTGTGTTAAATCGATGAATTTTACTATATGATCCTTACATCTGAGGTGTATCATGTGTTCAGCAAACTTATGCAGGATATTGCGGATTTTGTAGAAAATTTTAACCATGTAGAACCCCCACATGTGGGTCATTTTTGCACTTTTCTTAAAAAGGTATAAAAATGACACCTAAGCCAGGGGAGTATTGAGTCAGTATGTACTACAGAAATATTTGCTATACAATTTCACTACTAGTTTTTAAACACGTAAAGGTCGAAATCTAAGCTCGAAACCAAAAAAATCGTTAAAATCAGTTAGGTTTTTTCACATTGCATATTAATTACATCCCTGATGCGCTTACCTTAAGTTTTAAGAATTTTTCGTCTTTGGTAATTCTTAGTGAAATTTTTTTTTAGGATATTTTTGCAAAATTACGTTATGCAGGCACTTGAGACAGATGGGGCTTGAGACTGACGATCTTTGTAGATGGTGTGGATACAGCGACGTGGAAGAGGATTGTCAACATTATCTTTGCCAGTGCCCAGCATTTGCAAAAATAAGATTTAAAATATTTGGATCCTTTTTTTTTAGGATATGCGAGAACTTATGGAGATAGACCCCGCTAAGATCCTGAAATACATCAAGGCATCAAAATGGGAACAGAGAACACGAATAGTAGCCAACGACCAATGAATATGCTTCAGTAAGATTGATGACTGTATAAAACATACTGAATTAAATTAATTGCATATGTATCTTAGAACTATGTACCGTATTTAAAGAGGGATCACAATGGACCAGCAGAATGGTCTAAATGGAAGTTGGCTTGCATATATACCGACGATGCCCTCGCAACCTAACCTAACCTAATTAGGAGATTTTGCATACACCATAAATGGCCATAAAAGTCTAGGACAGAAAACCATAGTTGGCCTTTGGGGCGGTAGGGGATAAAAAAATGGACCACTGGAGACGTGGCACTGTTGGAAAATTAATCTTGAAGTGTTAATCTGTCATTAAATACAAATCGCTTCAAAACCATCATTTATACCAAGGGTGTCAGCGTTTTCAAATCACTGAGCCAAGCGCATGCAGCGCAAAATTTTCGCTTTTACAACAACTTCAAATTCGAATTAAACAATCACAAAAACAATTTTTTGTGGTTTTTTCGTGCCTCGTTTACAACAACAATAATATTTCAACAATTTTCAAAATTTCTAAGAACTAGGACACACACAAAAAGTAGGAGTATTCACGCGCTGATACGCAATGCTCTTGCGTCGTTGCGGAAGTGCGGTTTGCGAAAGTTTGACATTTGTAAAACATCAAACACATTGCCGAAAATTTCGCACTACTTTTGCAATTTCTCAAGATGGAAATATTCACATTGAACGTTCAGGCGTTAGTGCGAAAAAGACTTGCATTTTCGCAACTGCGCATCAACGCACTAATACCCATATTGTTTGCTGTTTTTGTTTTTGATGCGACGTAGTCGTTGTTGTTGTTTTATGTTGGTTCGAGTTCGATTTTGTGTGTACGCAAAAAAAGCAACAAAAACGCGAAATTTTGACGAGCGTGAAAAAAAAACAACAAAAATTATTTCTGCGAATGTTGTACTGAAATATTGATGTTGTTGGGTCGAGCCAAAATTGGCTCACTGTAGCTAAAATGTCACAAACGTGGCAATTTGGTCACAAACGTGACAACAAAATTTCATAGTTTCGTCCTCAAAACCGTAAATTCACAATTGTAGTTGATCTACTTTATGAGAATCACCCATCTACCATTTTCAAAAGAAAATAAATTATTTTTAAATTACATTGCGTTTTGCAAAGTACTTCAAATTCCACTTGAATATTTCCATAATTTTGCGAAAACAGACATTATTACTTTTTTGGTTTATTCAAACCACTTTGGCGGTCTCCTGTGTGTCGTGGGTATGGAATTTTATATTTATTTTTTTTTCGATTTGTACTCCAGAATGTTCTTAAAACATCCCCATTAAAAAATCACTAAAAAATAAAAACTGACTTTTCTGTTTTTGAGCGCAAAATATGACTTTGCTGACTTTACGCCGTAATTGCCTTCCTCACTGAATTATACATGTAAGTTAGATCATTACTTTCGGAGTTATCATTCGCTGAAGCAAAGTACCACAGCTCTAAACAATATACTAAATTAAGTATTGTATATCCGTATTTGTGTGGAGTTGAGACGCATTTATTTCAATGAACAATTACTGTAAAAATACTGATCGTATTGGAATAATACGGAGGAAAAATTTAATAAAATAGGTTTTTGCTACCTGACTTCATTCAAAAAAATTTATTACACTACTTACTGTAAGAGTGATATAACTTCAAATAAGAGATTTACGGTCTCATCTTGATCGTTGAGAGCAAGGATACCATCTTAAAAAGTAGAGCCAATTTTCTTGCCTTGTGTTATTATTCACTTTATTTTTATTATTATTGTTGAATACTAGTGTGCTTTGACCTTAATCATATCAAAAGTACACGTATGAACACCTCCTAATATTATTTAGAAAGTAAGCAACACTGTTTATTAGTACTTAAGAAATATGTATATAAACACTGTTCAATAAAGTATTCTCTCTCTTTTGTCTTAATCATCTCGAGTACACTTCAATTATTATTACCTGTGCGAACTGTGGATCAAAAATTTTCATAACCCAATACAATATTTTATTTTGAAAAATGTGCAAGGCTAAGACTTTCATATTCAAGTTATTTTCCTTTTATAAAGCTATTGTATTGACGAAATTCGGATGTATTCGGATAACGTCTTCGTTTTGCTAAAATCTTAAACTGACAAAAAGATTATAAATCTACATCGAAAAGTAAAAGGTTTGACATAACCTTTGAAAACGTTTCAATTTCTCTTCGAAACAAAAGTTTATGGAAATTGCACGGACCGTGCTCTTTTTTGGTTTGGTATTCCACATAATATACTGACCTTTTGGGAATAAGGTCAAGCAAATGGCCGGGCAAAAGCCCAACCTCAATCCGATTGAGAATGTTAAGGACATAAAACGAAAAGTGTGCTCGAAAAAAACCAAATATTATTAATAATATTAAACTTAATAATGTTAAACTTAATAATATTATACTTAGAGCAGTTAAATAAGGGTAAATATTGATTTACACAACAATTTTAAAATAAATTACAAAATTAAAATCGGTTTTTTTTTTGACCGTGAGTGTATCTACCTATAATACGGACGGGCCAGGGTTCGTACCCTAGTGCGGTCAGTTCATATTTTTTTTTTGTTGTTTGAACTTTATAGTAGGGTAAAAATCACGTTAATTTAAAAAAAAAAAATACTACCAAGCATATCTACATTCGGAATTAACTAAAACAGTAATGTGAAATTTACTTCGGTGTGGAGTTGTCACTATTTTGACTTGAAATTCTGGTAAAATTTATGAGAAATAAAGTAGCAAGTACTATTTTTTTTTCACCGTGTGTACATGGCACTAACAATAACGACAGATTCCACCTACTAATGGTATCATGAAGCTGTAATTTTATTTAAATCGCAGTTATTAGGGTTGGCTTACAAAAATATTGTATGTATGAAGACATGAAGCTACTGCTTGGGCGGCTTTGTTTGGATGTTCTTTTTTTTTTTTTTTGGGGTGGGATGGATTTCTACGTTTAATTTCGTTGCTTAAAATACCAAAAATTACACCTTAATACATGCGAAATGATTAGCATAAAATAAAGTGCGTTGTGACCGACCGCGGAGAACCATTAAATTGGAAGGCTAAAGCAGTTAGTGTTAAAGTAGAGTGGAGTGGAATCAAGGATATCATTTCAGTCTGTGTAAAGTTATGTAACGTAAGACTAGTTTCCCAAATCTGAGACTGCCCCTCTCAGGAAAAAAACCGATTTTTGAAAATACCACGATTACCCCCAAATAAGTCGAGCTGATTTTGACGACGGAGGTTAGTTTTATTAAATTATCTTGCTTCCAAAAAATATCAAAATGATTTCAACAGACAGACAGACATGGCTATATCGACTCCATACCTACCTTTTCTGGAACATTATGTTTGTATGAGTCTTTTTGACCGCCCAAAAAAAAAAACTGGGTTATAATGAGTTAAAGTGTACTACAAAAATATTCAACGGAAAATTTCACTAGGGGTCACCAAAGACGAGAAATGCTTTAAGCTTAAGAATAATGTGTCAAAATAATACAAATATAATGAGGGGATTCCTGAAAACGGGTAAAAGCCTCGAAAACCTCGTAAACTCGTAAAAGCTGTCAAAATCAATACAAAATTTTTTTTACAAGTTTACGAGGTTTTCGAGGCTTTTACACGTTTTCAGGAATCGCCTTAATGATTTTGTTCGCTTCTGTAGAAGAAAATGTACCAGAGTTTTCCTTTAAGATTACAGTTACGTTATTATAAAAGGCGTTGCCAAATGTTTTACAACTTAAATGCTCAAATAAGGACATACTTTCCATGATTCAAATGAAATCAAGATTTTTTATCCAAAAGAGACCATAAATCGCTAGATTTATCTGGTGGCTACCAATTAACAGGTTCCGCTAGAATCATTGTTTCAAAAGTAGTCAAAGTAAGTAGTACCAGAAACATATGTATGAAGACTTCTTTGGTAAAACACCCATAGTTTTTAATATCAGAAACCTCACAAGGTTTCACGTTTCAGTAATTCTAAGACAATTCTAAATTTCTAAATTTGTAAAAAAAAAAACGAGAAAAAAACTATTCAAAAATAACTTGTTTTCTTACATGAATGGGAATAAACCAAAAAATTCCAAAACAAACAATGAACTCCATATACAACCACACCCAGCTTAGAAGTGACAACAATCACAACAACAAAATGTTATGTTAAAATGTGACAATTTTTAGCAAAATAAGCAAAAAAAAGTCACACACTAAATAAAATGTTACTACCACAACAATTAGCCCAATTCTGTTCCAGTTCAACCTTAAGCGTTCCTTAACTCTCAACTTCCATATCGCTACATTACTCAGTATTTGCTTATTCCTTTCTCTACACTGGAAAAAAAGTACATGGAAAATATTTCTTAATATGACTGCAGCTTGCATATGCAGAGAGATCAGTGATGAGCGAACAAAGACCAAAATCATAGCAGTCTTGGTCTACGTGAAAACGGAACAACCAACACTGATTGCTTTAAAGCTTTAGGGAAGGGTACCTAAATCGCTGTGCGCCCCCCCCCCCCCCAAGGAAAGTAAATTTCATATATTTTGTATGATTTCGAAATATGTAACTAATAAATACATGGCTTGACCCTCCCCCCCCCCCCTAGTGATGAGCAAAATTAGTCTTGGTCTTGATTCCTGGTCTTGGTAATTTTGCAATACCAAGACCAAGAGACGCTGATATCATTGCAAGACCAAAACCAAGACTGCCATGGTCTTGGTCTTGCCCACGATGATCACCAAGATCAAGACTGCTTTTTAGTCTTGCGAATTTAAAGTTAATAGGTGCGTCACGCTTCTTTCAAGGTCTTGTTCTTGGTCTTGAAAAAATTTCTAATTATTGAGTATTCAAAATTGAAATTCACACGTATTTCTTGAACGATTCTATGTACTTTATGCCTGGTACACTTTTTCGTAAGGTGCCTTCCTCTTGAGTAAACAAAAAGTTTCGCCTGCCACGGGCGTTCAAAAGCCAAAAACTCTCATCTAGCGACCGAATCCCATCTTGAGTCATACATTATTTTAAAGCTAATAAATTATGCTTTAATTTAAAGTAAAAATTTAAGGGGGGTTTTTTTAAAAAAAATTCGAAAGTATTCTTAAGCTTAAAAAATTTTGGTGAAAAAAATGACATTATTTTTTTGTAAAAAGAATACTTAAAAATGAATGTGACCAGTTACTTAGGTATGTCAATTTCAAACTTTGGTGTAAGCTATAAATTTTTGAAAAAACACCCTTTTCATGAAAATTACTAAAAACGCCAACTTCTATACCCTGCATTTGAATATTACTAGAACCAAATTCTCCCGGATTATTGTTCTTGCTCACCAACAGAGCCGCCCTATCAAAGACAAAAATGGAAATCTCTTAACATCCGCGGACGACCAACTGAAGAGATGGAAAGCGTATTTTTGTGATATACTAAATCACATATCTACTACATCCCCGCAACCAGAATCACCAACTACAACTTCCGCAGTGACTCGCAGTAGAAGTCGAATACAAATACCACCGCCTACAATCGATGAAATAGTGAAAGCTATCCAAAGCATGAAAAACAACAAGGTTGCCGGTATAGATCAAATAACAGCTGAACAGCTAAAGGCACGCCCCATAACATCAGCTAAAATTCTTCATCCTCTGCTCACCAAAATCTGGAGCGAAGAGCGTTTGCCAGAAGATTGGCTACATGGCATGTTAGTCAAACTGCCGAAAAAAGGTGACCTAAGCGAGTGTCGAAACTATGGAGGCATCACCTTGCTCTCAGTACCATCAAAAGTATTGACGAAAGTGCTTCTGAACAGGGTAAACGAAAAACTTGATTCGAAAGTAGCAAGCAGGATTCCGGCGAAACCGATCATGCGTGGATCAAGTCAACACCCTCAGAATAATTGCCGAACAATCATGAGAGTGGCGTGCTGCACTTCAACTTCTCTTCGTAGACTATAGAGAAAACATCTGGGTTTCACTGCGACAAAGAGGTATTGCCGCAAAGGCCATAAACTTAGTACGTGCACAATATGAAGGCTTTAAATGCAGTGTGTTACACAACGGTTTGTTGTCACCGAAATTCACCACTAATTCAGGCGTACGGCAGGAGTGTCTACCATCACCATCAGTCTTCCTTATCGTTCTTGATGATATCCTAGATAAAGCTCTTAATAAGGCCAAAAGGGGTATCCAATGGAACTTTACCGAACATCTGGAAACTCTCGACTACGCTGACGACATCTGCCTCTTATCATCCAAACATTCAGATATTTAAAGCAAAATTGAAGACCTTGTCTTGGAATCACAAAAGTCCAGCCTAAAAATCAACGTATCCAAGACCAAAAGCATGAAGTTAAACGCAAACAGGAATAACATCACGTTTAGAGCTGGAAGTGATGACATTGAAAACGTCGATAGCTTCACGTATTTAAGCAGCATTATCTCCATGGATGGTGGAGCAAAAGAGGATATCAACTCAAGATTATCAAAAGCAAAAGGCGCGTTTGCTCAACTGAACAAAATATGGTCTTCATCCGTTATATCCACTAAAACGAGAGTGCGCATTTTTGATTCGAATGTGAAATTGGTTTTGTTATATGGGTGCGAAACATGACTTGTTACTGAACAACTAACGAACAAGCTGCAAGTATTCATCATCAAATGCTTAAGGCGTTTACTAAAGATTGGTGGCCTCGCACTACATCAAATACCGAGCTACATCAAAAATGCAATTAGAGGGCTATAGCAAACGAAGTCAAGCTGCGCAAATGGAGATGGATTGGTCACATTCCCCGGAAACCATACAGAGAAGTTTGTCACCAGGCTTTTGAGTGGAAACCACAAGGCAGTAGAGGACGTGGTAGACCCAAAACTGGAAAAGGTCACTGGAAAAGGAAATCCAAGAATCGGGAAAGTCGTGGCAAGAGATCAAAGTCATTGCGACGAATGAAGATGTTTCATATTGGCCCTATGCTCCTCCTGGGAGTTAAAGGAGAATACATACATACACACCGGATCTACCATATCGCCAAATTTGAGCGAAATCGGAGACAAAAAAATTTTTAGCTTTTCGTGTTTTGCTTCATAAATAGATTACTGCTTGAATGCTATACTGAAAACGTTTTTTGAGATAATCCAACCAAATTTCACTCAGACTCTGAGAACAGTATGTGCAAAATCCGAGCAAAAGCTATGTGAATTCGGATAGGAGTTCGGGACACCTGCCGTACAAGCGAAATTTGCAAAATATTACGATGTAGGGTATTTAATGTTGGATCAGGTCAAAGGTAACACTCTTACTAGTCTTATTTTAACACAAAACCAAAATTTGCAACCTCAGCGTTCTGTCACAAAAAATTTTGAACCTTCCAATTTTCCATTTCGATTTCTGTATTTCTTATTTGTTTTTTTGGAACAGATATTTGGAACTTACATGCCCTTTATCCTCTTCATCTGCCTACGCATGCATTTTTGTTGTCTCCAGAAGTTAATGAAGCTAGAATCGTCGATCATTCCCCTGTAGGAGAATGCATGCGCCCATCTTGGCTTGCCAATTAGCATTATAATTACACTGTGTCCTGGTATTCATGTTAAAGTTTTTCTGGATAGGCCTTGACGATGTTTGAAACACCCGAGACCAGCCATTAAATATTTGATAGGTCACTTGACTCCATGCTAGTTTGCTATAGGAGCTTTTTCAAATTTATTTATTAAATGGAAAAAACTTTTACGTGTACTTTAGTTGCTGTCTGAATGAATAGTCGAATGCTCGGTGCGGTGCCTTGTACCAAATCCACTTGACTAACATCGTCGCAGCCACCTTGTGTTGCTGTCGCTTCAATTCAGGTCCAGTTCGGCGGTGCAATTCAGTTAACTGCTGCAACTTGGCTGCGCTGTTTCTGTTCAGTCTAAGGTGTAACTACCGGTAGCATAAGTGCATTCAACTCAACAGCTCAAGAATTCATAGTACAAGTACTTTTTGTGTATTTTATTTTTAATTTCTATGATACTTTGGAAAGAAAAAAAATTCCCGACATTGTCCGCATAGTTTTGTTAACTGTAAGCAGCGTGTATGTATTTATGTATATGGGCAATTATTGAAAAAAAGACGAAATTTCGCATCCCACTAATTTTACCAAATGTTACTGGTAACTGTCGTTATTAAAGCATCGGCCAGCGAAACAGGAGCCCTGAAGTGGTCGAAATCGCTTTACCATCACTGTCCTTGGCAAAAATTATTAAATTCAGACCAAGTTCTTCAACATTCAAGTTCAAATATTAGAAAGTTTCATTAAAGTTTCTTACAACTTTACTATTTAACTAATTCTGTACGTGATAAAAAGCTTGTAACGTTACTCAATGTACACGTTAACTGCAAAAACAATTTTTTTGTCTTTACGTTTTGATCAATTCGGCTCTAACTTTGCTTACCTGCCCTTGGATCACAATAATTGAAAGTAAACTTAAAAAGTACAACTGATTTATATTCCTCAATATTTGTAGAGTAGAACGGGGCACTGTCGTGCACTCAACTTTGACATGCTCGTAAAGCCGTACATCTCAAGCGAATGCGACGAGTAAGCATCCGATCGAAAGATAATTTCGTTGGTTAAATCCATGTGTAACAACATTTGTGTAGCGAGAAATTGTGTTTGTGTAAGTGAGGAAAAAAAATGTGCACGACATTACCCCCCTCAAAATTTATGGGGTAATGTCGTGCATTGTTTTCCGAGTGTAGTAAAGGTACCAAAATGTGTGAGAAATGATAGGTAGTGGTTCTATTAGAGGAGATTAAGCATTATCATATTTTTATTCATTATTGTACAAGTGTGAAGTACATAATATGTTGTGTAGAGTAGAACGGGGCAATGTCGTGCACTCAACTTTGACATGCTCGTAAAGCCGTACATCTCAAGCGAATGCAACGAGTAAGCATCCGATCGAAAGATAACTTCATTGGTTACATCCATGTGTAACAACATTTGTGTAGCGAGAAATTGTGTTTGTGTAAGTGAATGTGCACGACATTACCCCAATGGTCGTTTTAAAGGTCAACTTCGATAACTCGGTGAAGCCCAAAATTTTTCCAAAACCAAATACTTCTTTTCTTTGGCAGGATATTTCGTTTTAGAAAACACTTACCTGGTATATTTTCCCGCAAGGAAAATTATTTTTCTGACCCGATGAAAAAACACTTTTATCGTCCCGAAAGCGTGCGTTTTGAAAAAAAGGTTACTCTGTAGAGACGAACTGGTGAAAATTGCTAGTATTATATGCATAAGCTCAGTAGGTCAGCAAGTCCCTACCTAACAAACAGTTGGTAAATCATTCAATTCTTTGGGCTAAAACAGCCAGTGCACGACATTACCCCCTGCACGACATTACCTCGTTCTACTCTACTTAATGTTTTCACAAAGTAAATATTGATTATTGAAATTTTTTAAATTCGTCAGCCAAAATCATTTTTAAAGTTTTAATTGTACAAACATGTATCGCTTTACCGTAGCATTAAATCACATTTCTCTAGATGGCCCGAACAAACAACGCCGTGAGCGAAAAAAACATAATTTTTTTTTTTGAAACTTGTACGCTAATTTAAGTGAAAAATCGCTTCATCGTAGCATCTGTTTAATGGATGAGAACTATTTTATTTAAGAAATATATTGCGAGTGGGTTGCACTCATGTGTTTAATGAAAAAATTATATACGGTGGTGGGCAAAACGTTGCCCTCGCAGCTTCGTATCAAAGAGAGGATTTTTTTGCGTATCGAAGGCTTCATAGTCAAAACGAAGAATATCTAGATGTACTACAGGAAAAATATCTAATGCAAACTATCAACAAGCCTTAATTGATGGTTTCTTGGGATACTCCAGCTATGCCATTGCCAATTTTTAAGATGGTTTGAAATTAAATTAACTTTCTCAAAATACCTAAATTTTCATTGGTGACGTGGCAGTGGCGTAAATCAAAATTTTATCCCTGTATACCTTCTTCGTTATTGGGAATCAAAATACAAAACAAACATGCCTAGCGAAGCGGGCAAAGAAGTCTAGTGATTTTAATAAAAAAAATGTGTTTAATGAAAAAATTATATACCAATCGAATGTTTAGAGACTCTTTGCACTATGTGTTTAATAAAAAAATGTGTTTAATGAAAAAATTTTAAACCAATCGAAAGTTTAGAGTAGGGTTGCCTATTCTTTTCCTAGCAAGGCATAGGGTAAAAAAAATTTTCTTTTTCTTTGAATAATTTTTGAAAAAATTTTTTCCAAAATTATTCAAAAAAAAAGTTTAAAAAATTCCAAAAAAATTCACACGTATTTCTTGAACGATTCTAAGCATTTTATGCCGGGTACAATTTTTTCGTAAGATACCTTTCTCTTAAGTAAACGAAGAGTTTTGCCTGCAGCGGGCGTTCAAACGCCAAAAACTCTCATCTAGCGACCGAATCCCATCTTGAGTCATACATCATTTTAAAGGTTATAAATTATGCTTTAATTCAAAGTACTTTTAAAAAAAAAAATGAAGGGGTTTTTTTAAAAAAAAACTCTAGAGTATTTTTAAATGTAAAAAATTTTGGTGAAAACAAATTTTTTTCACCAATAAATCTTATTTTATAGAAACAGAAATGAATGGGACCAATTACTAACAAATATCAATTTACAAACTTTGATATAAGCTATAAATTTTTGAAAAAACACCCTTTTCATGAAAATGACTAAAAAAGCCAACTTCATCACCCTGTATTTTAACAATATTAAAAGCTAAGCTAAACTTAAAAAATCTACCTACAAAAGCAAGTTAAAAATCCATTGAAAATTAAAAATCGAAAATACTTGATTCAAAACTTTTAAAAAAACGAAAGAAAAACTTAGAAGGAAACTTTAAAAATGCCTTTTTGTTAAAAAGTTCGGAAACTTATTTTTTCACAAAATTTCCCTTAATGAATAATGGCAAATATTCTTTCTAGGTGGAGATTTCCAGTATTGACATGAGCTGTTCATACAATCGACATTTAGTCGTTCATTATCGATGTTGGTAATCACACCAGGATGGTTGTTTTGATTTTCTCTGACCAAAACAAAGTCAATTTGACCCGAGTTTAGGCTTCTTTCGAGCTTTACGGGTGGCTTTGAACCGGTTCAAAAACACCCCAAAAACCTTGTTTTCTAACATACACCCACATAAAAATGCATTAAAAATACTTAGGGGCGAATTTATCCATCAAAGTCGATGGAGTAGGGAAGTAAATTAAATAATAGTTCTAGGTATATAAATCACATACCGCCAGTAATTTTCCATCTAGTCAATAACTAGTAATTTTCTGAGCGTTAAAAAATGCGACATAAGACAACTTTAAGAAAATGAAACAAGCCAAGGGGAAGAGAAGTGCTTCAAAAAGCCTCCTGAATTGTTTCTTTTTCACCAATAAGCGCTTCCGCTCCGTAAGAACTATACTTTCTTTTTAACATTGCATGTCATAGAATGTAAGGGCGCTTAAGCTTATCGCAGCCTTAGCAAAAAAGAGTTTTTGAAGCGCTTATTTTTAATGCTGTGGTAAGCGTTTTTTCAATAAAATTAAAAAAAAGAAAAACACTGGCGTCGGCTGGATTTGAATCCACGACCGTTCGTGTGATAGATAGAAACAGATTGTTTTTACTTACATTTACCAACTCTTTAGACCTTTACACCAATGCCCGATGATATGAAGAGGTATTAAATTTGTATATAAAGCAAATGAATCTGTCATTTTTAAAAGGGGATATGTGACTAAATTGAAACTTATGACAAATTTAAGAAAAACCCTCATAAGTGTGGTGAATCTTATTTCAGTGCGATTTTAGTAATGGGGGTTAACTAAAAATAATAGTAGGCAGTAATCTGCGTATTTGGAAAATAGATAAACCAACGAGTGCCATCGCCACAACGGCAAAAAGGCAAAATAATAATTCTCTGACGAGCGACACATATTCCCTTTTAAAAATGACCGATTCAAATGTTGTTCAAACAGAATTTGAATTACGAATGCTCCTACACCCTTTCATAGAATCATTGTGCAATGAGTGGCGGATCCAGCATTGTCAAGAGGGGGGGCCGATTGACTACATTTCTAGATAATAACAGAATGTTTTCAAAATTTTTACATATAATTTAGGTTTGAGAGAGGGGGCGATCGCCCTATCGCCCACCCTTGGATCCGCCACTGTGTGCAATCAGTTTCAATTCAATTAAGCAAAAGTAAATAAATAAGAGGAAGGAAAATAGAAAAGTGAAATAAAAAAAGATTGAATAAAAAATATTTCAATAAAAAAAAATTAATCAAAAAAAAAAAAAAATAAAAAAAAAGAAAAAAAAAATCACCCGGGCTGGGTTCGAACTCACGTTCTTCTTACTGCAGCCTTAGATGGAATTATTGTGTAATCAATTTCAGTTCAATTAAACAAAAGTAAATTAATAAAAGAAAGGAAAATATAAAAGTGAAATAAAACATGTTGAAAAAAAAAAATATTTTAATAAAAAAAAAAAAAATTAACCAAACGAAACTACAAAAAAAAAAAAAATCACCCGGGCTGGGTTCGAACTCACGTTGTTCTTATTGCAGCCTTATAAAAAATCATTGTGAAAGTGCTTCTAAATTTCTATGGGGACAAGCACTTTTGAAGTGCTTGGATCTGAAGCGCTAGAAATTTTTCCTCTTGGGAATGTATCTGAAAGTTCCCGCTCAAATCAAATATTGAAAACAGACGCTAAAAGCCAATACTTCAAGGATACTTATTTACGTAGAACGTAAACCGTGTGTGTACGGCACAAGCAAATCGTTTCTGCTAACAGCCGCCAACACTGAGAGCGCTGCTATCGCATTGATTTTCCACAAGTCACGAAGAAAACACCACAATATTCACACAGCATAAAAGTTTCAATTTTACGTAAAATCACAAAACAACAAATATTCACATATACCACACAACACCACGGACGCGCTAAACAACATAAAACAAGTAGAACATCACAGCGTTGGACACAAGAACACCCACCACGAAGAGATCACCGTTGGACGACTCCTTGACCCAAATCATCTTAGCAAAGTGTACCCAGACTTAGAGACAACATCGTTGGAATAGCGCTTAGAAGATTTGTATTGTGAAATTTGTACATTTTGAATAGTGAAAAAGTGTTCTATTAAAACCTTTATAACGTTTTAAGAAAAAATCCTAATATTCTATTTGCATTTAAAATTTATTTTAGTACTTCGACCCTTAACATTTGGTCCAATCGAGCCATTTACGGATCGACATCAGCGACTTGGAGTACTTTGTTTTTTGCAAATAAGACCAATCACCTTCATCGAAAGCGGCAGCAGCAGCTTCAACTTAAATCATCAAAAACAAAAGCAAAAGCAACAAACAGGAAAAAAGTAAGTCAGTTCATTTTGAAGTGAAGTGCAAAATAAAACATAATAACAAAAAAAAGTACCTAAATCAATCGAAAATTGGATAAAAAGTCTCAATCTTTTTGTTCGATGCAGTAAAAAAGTTATCTATTTTTTGCGCCCCTTTTGCGAGCTAACCATTTAACCGATTTTTGATATTTTTATATATGAAAGGTACTGTAGTGTAGAATGCACAAAACCAAAAATTATCCTCATAAGTTGGCATTAAGTCATTTAAAAACAGGATTAAAGTTTCCCATATAATTACAACAACAACAGCACCCACAGTGTCATGCTGGTTGAGAAAGTGAATGAGACAGTGGAGTGGGAGAGATTTTGTTGTTGTTGTTTTTCTCTTGCTTGCAAAAACCTGTTTCGTTGCACTCTGTCCACGTTCTGCATCGATATTTTGGATGTTATTCGATATTTTGGAGCTTTGCCGATATTTTAGATGTTTTTGTATACTGTTGGTCCTTTATCGATATTTTGGATGTTTTTCGATACTTTTGGACTTTTATCGATATTTTGGCTGTTTCTCGATACTTTGGGACTTTTACCGATAGTTCCGATGTTTTTCGATACCTTTGAACATTTACCGATATTTTGGACGTTTTTCGATACCTTTGAACTTTTATCTTGATACTTTTGGACTTTTACCGATATTCTGGATGATTTTCGATGCATTTGTACTTTCACCGATATTTTAGATGTTTTTCGATTTTTTTGGACTTTTATCGATATTTTGGATGTTTCTCGATACTTTTGGACTTTTACCGATATTTTGGATGAGTTTCGATACTTTTGGACTTTTACCGATGTTTTGGATGTTTCTTGATACCTTAAGACTTTTACCGATGGTTCGAATGTTTTTCGATACCTTTGGACAGTTACCGATATTTTGGACGTTTTTCGATACTTTGGACCTTTTGCCGATATTATAAACGTTTTTCGATACTTTCGGACTTTTTCGATATTTTGGATGTTTCTCGATACTTTTGAACTTTTACCGATATTTTGGATGAGTTTCGATAATTTCGGACTCTAACCGATGTTTTGGATGTTTTTCGATTTTTTTGGACTTTTATCGATATTTTGGATGTTTCTCGATACTTTAGGACTTTTACCGATATTTAGGATGTTTTTCGATACCTTTGTACTTTTACCGATATTTTGGATGTTTCTCGATACTTTTGTATTTATACCGATATTTTGGATACTTTTGGACTTTTACCTATATTTTGGATATTTTTCGATACTTTTGGACTTTTACCGATATTTTGGATGTTTCTCGATACTTTTGAACTTTTACCGATATTTTGGATGGGTTTCGATAATTTCGGACTCTAACCGATGTTTTGGATGTTTTTCGATACTTTTGGACTTTTATCGATATTTTGGATGTTTCTCGATACTTTTGGACTTTTACCGATATTTTGGATGTTTTTTGATACTTTGGGACTTTTACCGATATTTTGGATGTTTTTCGACACTTTTGGACTTTTACCGATATTTTTGATGATTTTTGGACTTTTACCGATATTTTGGATGTTTTTCGACACTTTTGAACTCTTATCGATATTTTAGATGTTTCTCGATACTTTTGGATTCATACCGATATTTTGGATGTTTTTCGAAAATTTTGAACATTTGCCGATGTATTGGGTATTTTTCGATACTTTTGACTTTTACCAATATTTTTATTTTTTTATTTCAGAAAAATTTATATGCGAGTAGTGTAATGCTCCCAAAGAGAAAATAGGTTATCTCGGTTAATTTGGAATGGAGATAAGCGGATTTTTGAGAAAGAATATAAATCTTTTTTTTAGTAGAAGGTGCCACGCTCTCAAAATGAAATACGCTAGCTACCACGGCTAAGCCACAACACCAATTTTTATGTAATTCGATTTTGAAATACACTAAGCCTTCTGCATCCAAAAAAGGTTACTACGAGTATTGAATTCTGTCAATTCTTAATTTTCTGGCTTTCTTTTATACAAAACAGTACTCGAAAAAATTGTTACTATCTTTAGGAGAATGGCCAAAATTTGGCCACGGGCAATACTAGTCTATAATAAATAGGCAAACGAAATCGGTTCAGTCCCTGTTTCTATACCTAAATCTCAACCGATTTGATTGATTTTTTTTTTGTTGGAAAGGTTGTGAGAAGGAGCAGTGCATAGGACTATACATTTTTTAAAGTGGGCGGTGCCACGCCCCTAAATGGAAAAAACGCTCTCACGGCTAAGACGCTTCATCGATTTTAACGAAATTTGTTATGAAGATAGGGTTAGCACAAAGGAACGATAATTTGTTTATTATGTTTTTCAGTGGGCGGTGCCACGACCCTAAATGGAAAAAACGCTCTCGCGGCGAAGCCACTGCATCGATTTTAAAGAAATTCGGTATTGAGATAGGATTGGCACTAAGGAACGATAACATGACCATCATGTTTTCAGTGGGCGGTACCATGCCCCTTAATGGAAAAAACGCCCTCACAGCTAAACTACTGCATACGATTTTTATTAAATTTGGTACAGATGTAGGGTTAGCACTAAGGATGATTCATTTTTATGAATTTTGATATGGGCATAAAATGAACGGGACAGAAAGATATCAAAAACTGTTTGCTCTTTAGAAGGAGTGACACGCCTCTTAATGGAAAGCACGACATTGCAACTAAGCTGCTGCACCGATGCAGATAACCCGAACCCTAAGGAAGAATATTAAAAGCTTTTTGGGTTTTATCGACCAAGGAAGGGTATAAAAACTTTTTGCTTTATTTTATGGTCAAATCGAAAAGGTCGAATTTCGGCTACAAGACGAACTCTAGTATTTGTGATTCACTGTCGAATTTCCATTTCGTTTAGTGACCGCAAAATAATTTGATTTACTTAATTGATCTACCTACAACATTGTAGTCAAAAATACAAATTTTATTTGAATTACATACATACTTTCGTATTGTACCTACCTTACATTGATTTACTTATTTTTCATACATACATACATAAATACTTACATACATTTCTTTGGCGCTCAATTTTTGCAAGTTCGTTGAACACATATATTTTTTTTTTTCATTACCGAAGTTAAAAACATATGTACAAAACGCACATACCTACATACATACTTGCAAAAATTTCAGCTGCACTTGCTTTTGTTCGTTTTCAATATTTTCTTTGACTCAATCGCAAAGCCGTTGCATTGAGTGGGTTTCACTGCATACACACTCAATTTTACTTGTATTACCATCGAGTCACTTTTCGGAACTTAGAAAATTTTTTAAAATTTTTTTTTCCCGGACCCCAGTAAAATCTTCGTTTACATGTAATCGATCGAGTAATCTAAAAAATTGTTTGCATCGATTACTTTCTGGGTTACATAAGGCATTATTTTAACACATGCATGTCATTGGGCGTAATCGATTACCCTAATAAAACACTCGCTTACATGTAATCGATCGGGTAATGGAAAAAATTATTTGCAACGATTACTTTCTGGGTTACTTTTAAGTAATATAAGCACTAAATCAATGTAGTAGGACGTTATAGATATATATATAGGGTTCTGTTTTGGGCCAAAAGTTTATCAGGAGAATCATTATCTGAAATATTATCTTTTTACTATTAATTTCTTATAAACGAATATTAAAGTCAGAATGACTTAAAAATCAAATGTTAAGTAAAAAACTTTCGAAATGATTTATGTTCCCACATTACCCATTGCATTACATGTAATTGAAAAAGTATTTCATTATTTATTGCATTACATGTAATATTTAAAATGTTTTAACATTCAAGTAATGCGTTAGGTAATCAATTATCGCATAAGAGACTACAAATTTATTCAAAAGTTTTATTGGGACCTTGGGAATTTTTTCTAAAATTTCCAAAATTATTAGGACTCAACCTTTTTTTGATTTTTTAACCTATTGTTGCCGTTCTTAACGCGTTTTGTACCGTTTTTTAATTTTTACCAATATTTACCTGGTTTTTACCAAATTTTGAAAATCTATAAAATTTTTTGAATTTTTAGTAGATTTAACATAACCCACACTTTAGGGAAAATTTTTTGGTCTTAAACCTTTAAGGCCTAGTGCAAAATATTTAAAATTTTAGTTTTTGGTTGAAATTCAAAGTGGTTTGTTGGAAATAATTCAACTTTTGGAAAAATTTGAAGAATCTTTTTGTACCCGAATCATAAACTTAACCCGTTGTCGACAGTTTTTCGTTTTTTGTTACCTTTTAAGATTTTTGTCTTTTTTCAACCCAATATTGTTGAATTTTTCATTTTCAAGTGCATTTTCACTACGAGACTTCAACAACTCCGAGATTTTTGAATACGATAACAAATTTATTAACCCGTTTTAAACAAATTTTTATAATTTATAAAATTTTTTTGCAATTTTAGCACCTTTTCTAACCTATTGGAACAATTTTGTTTGTTTCACTGAAATTTTTGAAGTTTTATCTTCTGATTTCAGTAGGAAAAATTTAAAATTTGAGAAAATATACCTAATTTTGAACAGTTTTCAACTGATTTACATTTTTTAACTATGGACAGCGCGCAAGTCAAAACTTTTGTTCACTTCGTCAATGACCAAAAAGAGCTGGAGCAGAGTCACAGCGAAGTACCTGTTGCAGACCTAAATGTATACAGTCTGAAGGCACAAAAACAGCAATTGGATTACATATGGCAAAAGTTTCAAAACGCAAATGAGGAGTTGAGAGCAAACCCTGAGAAAGAGAAAGAAGTGTATGTATGTATGTATTCTCCTTTAACTCCTAGGAGGAGCATAGGGCCAATATGAAATCTCTCCATTTGTCACGATCCCTTGCGATGACTTTGATCTCTTGCCACGATTTTCCCGATTCTTGGATTTCCTTTTCCAACGACCTTTTCCAGTTGGTTTTGGGTCTACCACGTCCTCTACTGCCTTGTGGATTCCACTCAAGGGCCTGGCGACAAACTTCGCTGTGTGGTTTCCGGAGAGTGTGACCAATCCATCCCCATTTGCGCAGCTTGATCTCGTTTGCTGTAGCCTTCTGTTTGCATTTTTGATGTTGGTCGGAAGAAGTAGACATGGATAAAGTAAAGGCTAAGTACCAGAAGACTTACAAAGTTTATCTGAACTACTTCGCATCGCTGGACGAGCATTTGGAGACCTTAAGGAATCCACCCAAAACTGAGCAAGAATCATTTGTTACTAACCAGTCGATGTCACCAACCCAGTTTCCTGCCATACACCTGCCTCCTTGCGACACAGACATTTTTCATGGAGATTAGGAAAATTGGCCTACCTTCAGAGACTTGTTTACTGCGTTGTACATTTATAACCCTAGGGAGAGCAATGTAGAAAAGTTGTATCACCTGAAGCAAAAGACCCAAGGTGAGGCTAGGGACATAATTAAAAATGTCCCCCTTACAAACGATGGTTTCTTCATTGCGTGGGGAAACCTCTGCGAGTAGTATGAAAATACTAGGATGCAAATTAATTTGCAGTTGAAAACTTTGTTCAATTTACCTCAAGTTGTTTGCGATTCAGGTAGTTCAGTAAAAAAGCTGCAACGTACCGTAAATAATTGCTTGCTACTCTTATCAAGTGCTTGCAAATCAACACAGATAGCTGGGATCCTATTCTAGTTTACCTTTGTTCCATTAAATTGCCAAAAAATTGTTTGGAAGACTTTGAAAAATCTTTAAAGGATATATCGAAAGCCCTTCTTGGAAAGAGTTTGATACCTTTTTGACTCATAAATACAAGACTTTGGAATCTGTTGGCGACATACAGGCTTCGTCTTCAAAGGCTAGTTAACACGATACCTATAGAGAACATTCCTTTAAAGAAAAACGTGTGAACTCTTTTCATGCAAATATCACCTCAAACCTTGAAGATGCAAAGCCCTCAAAATCTCAAGTTTTGTCTTCGAAGCCAACGGGTCAGAAGCACTGTCAACCAGAAAATCATGGGCCTATTTGCAAAGTATGCAAAGGGCAGCACACTCTTCGCGAGTGCCCCAGATTCATTGGCATGAAAGTTGTTGATAGAATCGAAACTGTTAAAAAGTTTGGTTTTTGCTTCAATTGTTTAGCAGTGTCTCACGGAGTCAAAGAATGTACAAGTACCTATGTTTGCCGGCAGTGCAATAAAAAACATAATTCTTTGCTCCACAAGACGATTGATCCAGATTCGGTTCCCATCACGAGTTCACAAGCAGCTTAAGAAAGAAATCCTACAACCCAAACCTTCACCACACTCATACAGTCTACTCAACATCATTCAACAAAAGAGGTGCAGTCGAACCTTGTAGCAGTACCTTGTGCTATGCAGATGAAAAGGATCCTATTGGGAACAGCAGTGGTAAATGTTTGTGCTAGGCAGATGAAAAGGATCCTATTGGGAACAGCACATTTATTTCCAAAAATCTTCGTAATAGGATTGACCTACCATGTCGCAATATCACCGCGTGGGTGGCGGGCGTAAATCAGACGATTTCGGCAACGTCATCTAAAACATGTGACCTGACCATTTGCTCTCCATTTACCTCTACCTTCAAAATAGTGACTCGGGTCTTAGTTTTGAAGACCCTGACGAGTGAGTTACAAACATATTCGTTGGACCCAAGTTTGGCGAAAAATCTTCATGGATTACATCTTGCTGATCCTGACTTTTCGTCACCCGACCTGTGGATATGATAATCGGAGGTTATATCGTTTGTAGTGGAGTACAACATAATGTACTCGGCTCCCTTTTAGCTGAAGAGACAGTATTTGGTTGGATCTTCTCAGGTCCAGTTCCTGAAAGTTCAGAGCCACACACAATAGTTTCACTGTTTAGTTCAGTGACCCTTGATCACCTATTGACCCGTTCTCGGGAAATCGAAGAAGTCCCAAAAAATTCAATGCTGTCTGAATTCGATAAGTTTTGTGAGGAAAACTATCAACTCACGACTCACCGAAATGAGTCTGAACATTGCGTTGTAGCACTTCCTTTCAAGGCACCTGAGCCTACCTACATGCCTTCGAAAACGGATGTACTGTTACGTATCCCATTATGGCGACTTTTCCGCCGTATTTCTAATGCGAATAGAGAGGAAATGTCATCAATAAGTTCACTTTTGACCCTTAACCCTTACCTTGATTCAAGGGACTTATTAGAGCAAATAGTCGTTTAACAAATTCACCAGCTGTGATCTTTAATGAGCAACACACAAAAATCCTTAAGTTACTACATCACAATTTGTGCAGAAGGTGGAAAGATAAATGTCTTAAGGAGCTACCTAAAAGTTATACGTGGAAGTACCCGCAAAGAAATGTTAAATCGAACGAAAACCTACCTCCCAATAAATGGATTCTAGGCCGGGTTATGAACATTTATTCTGACTCGGATTTTAGAAGTCGCATTGTCGACATTCTAACAGCAAAAGAGGTTACTACAAATCCTATTATCAAAGTTGTAGTACTTCATACCATAGTTTACTTTTGCTTACCTTACTTTCTTCACCTCTTAGTTTGTTCACTTATCCTTACATCACCTAATAATTTGTTGCAGCTCAAGAAGGCACCTACCAAAAAACATTGTTCGAACTGCTATGTGTACAAGTCAGTACAGCCCAAAAAGCAAGTTCGCCCCACCCTCAAGCCCAACTCCCAACAGAAATTCCGGCCAAAACATGTCGTTTGCGCTATCTACAAGCAGAACCATAGACTAACAACCTTTTACAAGTTCCGGAACATGAACTTGACAGAAAAATATGAAACTGTGACAAAATTTCACCACTGTTCAAGTTGTTTGGCACGGTCTCATACAACAGAAAAATGCACCAGTAGAGATAACTACGCCATATGTCAATCGCGTCATCACACAAGCTTACATGGTCACCCTCGGTTGGGAATCAAACCGACGCAGTCACAAGTGCAGCGATCAGCTCAGCCAATAGCCTCAGCCAGACGCTGATTCCTGCCACTAACGTTAAGATTGTTGCGGATCACAAAAGTGCCGTTGTTCGGGCTGTAATCAACCCATCGAAAGCTGTCACTACTATAGCACTGGAGACGGTAAAAGAAATTAAGCTTCCGATGATTTACCTGAACTCTCGGAAGCTTTGTGCTCTAACCTTGGGGTCCCGTGTTGAGAAGGACTTCAAAATTCAGATTCATGCGTTATAATCGATGAGTTGCCCCGCAAACCTTACGACCGGGACCTCCCAGAATCAGTAACGAGAATGTTCGAGCACATCGTAATGGCAGACCCTCGAGTAGAGGCTAGAGTAAAGATGGAGTTGGGTTCAGATGTGTATTCCCGGATTATGAAGAATGGCGTCATCAGGTCTGATAATTCCCTAATCTTGGCTCAGAGCGCTACATTTGGCTGGACACTCTCTGGCCCATGTAGAGTCTGAGCCACACTTTACCTTTTGTCACTACGGTGAGACCCATGTTCACTTGGGTGAGACCTTTTGTTTACTTAGTGAGACCAATGAACTATCAACCTTTTGAATTTAAATAAACTCTATACTTTGCACTTAAAAAATGAATTGATTACTTTTTATTTTTTAACCCTTACCTACCTGTGAATTTTTTAATCTTTGTTTGAGTCTTTGCAGAATAGGTTCCTGCAAGGCGGGTAGAATGTTTACGTAGAACGTAAACCGTGTGTGTACGGCACAAGCAAATAGTTTCTGTTAACAGCCGCCAACACTGAAAGCGCTGCTATCGCATTGAACGAAAACCCGAAGTGGGGTTTTCGTTTGATCGACGCCATCATCATTGATTTTTTACAAGTCACGAAGAAAACACCACAATTTTCACACAGCATAAAAGTTTCAATTTTACGTAAAATAACAAAACAACAAATATTGACATATACCACACACCACGGACGCGCTAAACAACATAAAACAAGTAGAACATCACAGCGTTGAACACAAGAACACCCACCACGAAGAGATCAACGTTGGATGACTCCTTCGACGATTTGTAACCATGCTGTCTTTTCAAATTTTTGTATTGACGCTTTTGAAACTGGTTTTCAAGTTGACTCTGTTTATAAAGATATTTCTAAAGCCTTTGATAAGGTTTCGCACGCTATTTTGGTTGCTAAATTGGCTAAATTGGGCTTACATTCAAATTTTTTGGAATGGGTGAGATCATATCTTAGTGATGGGAACATGTATGTCGGAATTAATGGAGTAAAATCTGAACCCTTTGTTGCTACCTCAGGAGTCCCACAAGGTAGCATTCTTGGGCCTTTACTATTTATTTTGTACATTAATGACATAGGTAATTGTATCTCGAACTCTGGGTATTTGTTGTATGCAGATGATTTAAAAATCTTCAAAAGGATTCGCACTGTCCTTGATGTTTTTGAACTTCAATGTGATCTGAATGAAGTCGTGTGCTGGCTTCAAAGAAATCGTCTGTCCCTTAATATAAATAAATGCTCACAAATCTCTTTTTCAAAATCATCAAATAAATTTCCATCTTCGTAATATCTTAGTGGGAAAAATTTGGTATCTGTTGATAAAATTTTGGATTGAGGTGTCATGTTTGACTCTGCTTTTGCGTTTGTAGAGCATGTGAATTACATAATTCCTAAAGCTTATTCTATATTAGCTTTTATTAGGAGAAACTGTTCAGATTTTTCTGACCCTTATACTTTGAAGGTATTATTTACCTCCTTTGTAAGATCGAGGCTCGAATTTGCATCATTTATTTGGAATCCTTTCTACGCTGTACATTCGGGTCGTATTGAACGTATACAAAGAAAATTCTTGAAATTTGCCTTACGTACTTTAAATTTTTCTGAGCCGTTTCCATCTTATTCAGCTCGCTGTTTGTTGCTGAATTTAAAGTCTTTAGAAAGTAGACGTATTATTCAATCTTTAATGTTTATCTACGATATTATTGGTTAGATAAAATTTCTTTTAATGTACCGTTGAGGGCACTGCGCAATGTTTCCTTCTTTTATACCAAGGTTCATAGAACAAATTATGCTCTCAATGAGCCTATTAATAGAGCTTTATTAGAATTCAATAAGCTAAGTACTAATATAATGGTTGATTTTTGTTTTAGTAAAGAAAAGTTTAAAAATATCTTATTATCTTTTTATACTTAATTTATCCTTTGTTATTCTTAGGTTATTTATTTGTAAATATAAGTCATACTCTGTTGCTAGTCTGTAAGGATTTTGTCCATAGACTGAATAAATCAAATGAAATGAAATCATCCTAGCAAAGTGTACCCAGACTTAGAGACAACATCGTTGGAATAGCGCTTAGAAGATTTGTGTTGTGAAATTTGTACATTTTGAATAGTGAAAAAGTGTTCTATTAAAACCTTTATAACGTTTTAAAAAAAAAACCCTAATATTTTATTTGCATTTAAAATTACATTTTGTACTTCGACCCTTCGAATTAATAATTCTAATTGACCCAATACTAATCGATAACTAGTCTTTGAGATGATAATATTACGGTTTTTATCTTTTTTTTTCTTGCCGGTTAAGGTCACCCCCGTATGTTACAGTCACCCATGCTCACGGTACCCTATTTCAGATTTTTGGTGGGGGTGAACGTGGAAGTTCCAAAAATCGTTTTTTTTTGTGTATAAATTAGACTGACCCCACGTATAAAAGTATTTAAAGGGTCAAGAGACGTGTTTGACTGTTACAAAAGAATCTATAGATTTACAAACATATGCGCATAAAGATCAATAAAATACAAAAATAAAAGCTGGAATTATCTATTAAACTTAAACTAAACTTGAATGCTTGAAACATGGTAATGGGTAAAGTAAATATATCATAGAGGCTAACAACGGTCAAGACGGTTAAGACCCACATAAAACATAATGACATTTGCAAAATGGAGATGATACTTTTTAGTTACGTTAGTTAAAAATTATAAAAAAATAAAAAAAAATATTGTTAAAATCAAAATCAAGAACATTGCTGTTATCCGCCGGCAACTAATTAAAGTCGATACTTGTTGCTGACGCTGATGCTTTGCTGCCTACTTTGGTTTGGAGTTATTACCGTAGGATAGTTCCTTTTTTTTTTTTTTGATTTTTTTTTTTTTGTTTTGTTGGAAAATGATACCCTTTGGAAGCGCTTCTCAAACTTTATTTTCAATGTCGTCATAATAATGAAGCTACAAGTGAGTACCTATTCTCAACTAAGTAAGGTTTGTGAAGTTTGCACACCATCCACGCACACTTTCGATATAATAAGAAAAATCCCAAATGGTTTTAAAACTTTTAACCTCTTCGCAATTAATATGCGTTCATCTTTTTTTGGTAGACGTTTAGAAACAATTATTTGAAGTAAGTAGTATCATATTTGGACCCAAATTAGTAAAACAAGACTTTTGAAGTCAATTTTGGTTCTGAATCCAAGAGGTTAATGTCCGAGAAGATATGCTGAATTCTTTGCTTAGTATCTAAATTCTAGTTCCACAAAAATGCTCTTTAAAAAATTTGCATATCGCTTGCTTGTACCACTGAATTTGTAAAGTGTTTCCAGAGCTATGTATTGTTTCTTTTACGGAACCACACAGAGCCCAGTTTGCAGCTTGTGGTACTAATCCTTTGACTTCAGGGTAAATTTGATGATCGTTATCGTTGGCACCACCACACTGTTATAGAATCCCTGCTCTAAAGTATCATCACAATCAGCTTTTATTATGAACATTGTTGTTCGTCGCTATCATCAGCTAATTCAGAAGCTGGCAATAGACTCTGGCATCAGTTGTAATTCTAGTTACGTTGAGAGGCGACGATGCTGCTGCTGTTGTTGTTTCCGCATTAAGAGCATCGATGTTGCGCTTTAACTGCTACTGCAGCAGCTTCTGTTAGGTCTGTGCGCTTGCCCTGCTGCTGTTTCTGGTGCTGATGGTGGTTGAGTGTTAATTCGAAGGTCTTTCGTTCTGGTCTCTCGTCCACCTTTTGCCGTCAGATACTCGTAGCAGCAGCAGCAGCTTTCTTGTAAGAAATGATTTTCTGTTTTAAGTTGTTGGAGTCAACGCTTCTTAATCGATTGTTAAGCGCTCATTTAGCGGTTAACCCAATTTTTTTTTTTTTATTATCATTATCACTTTTATTACTATTTTTACGTAACCTGAAAAATGCATAGAGTTGGATTTTGCAGAACACCATCCATGAGCCAGCCAACAATCATAGCATTAGGTAGGCAGATACATTTTTAATTTCTGTAATCTTTAAATGTTCAACTTTCTGGCGAGATCCAGTGTACTGATATATTTTCAAGAATCAATGTAAGTCAGCTAAGGTATTAACTTTTTAACGTATTTTTCTTTAACAAATGATAATCCATGACCTAAAACTTTAATTTTATTTTATGAGAACACTGGCACTTTGTACTAATATTTTGATGAATACTTCACAACGTCCCATAATTCACACAAGACTTGAATTAAATAGAAAACACATGTTTTTTAAAGGTATTCTTTTTATACGCTACACCCACGGTATATTCCCTTTGTCCTTCCATTTATAACGCAGGGGAGGCATGGCAGATATAGAAAAGTATATATATTCGTGATCAGCGTCACCTCCTGAGTCGATATAACCATGTCTGTCTGTCTGGCTGGCTGGCTGGATGTGCGTGGAAATATATTTTTTGGGAAAACTTAGCAAGATAATTCAATGAAATTTGGTGCACTGCCTTCGTCGTCAAAGTTAGCTCGTGGGATTGAAAATTAACAAAATCGGTCAACGAACACGCCTAACGCCCATACATAAAATAAATTCAAAATGCAACTTCAGGAGTAATTTTTACGACAATGTAATCAAAATACACATAAATACTAGGGGTCTGCACAGGACATCTTGAAATAAAGTGTACTTTTTTTTACACTGAACTGATGCATTTGATCCAAAAAATTCAAGATTCAAATCATCGTGTACACTGATTTCATTTTGACACTATTTACATTGTCTTGTTTTAACAGTGTGAAAAATAAAATTGGTTCTAAAAAATACATCAGTGAACTCTATTTTATAAAAACAAATACTTCAGGTCACTGTAAAACGTGCGAGTAGAGAAACCACAATAAAATTAATGATATGGTAACTCTTGCAGAATTGTAGTAGCTTTCATACATTTTTGCGACAGAGAGAGAGATAGAGAGTAAACAAAAAAGAGGCACAAGAAGAGAGCGATAAACTACTCTTATCACACCATTAGCATTTAGCAGTGTACACTACTACTACAGTATGCAATTAAATTAACTGAAACAAATCAAACAAGACAAATTAGCACAGTATTTGTTTATTTTCTTTCAAATTCTAGTTCTGTCAAGACATTTACACACGACACTGAACTAGAGCATTTGATAAATAAAAAACGGGTACAAAATATAACGTATCTTGAAACGAAATGTCTTAAAACGCAAACAAGACGTCTAATAAATACTACAAATTGTAAGCGCAAGCTCTGCACGGTGCTTGTTGAAGAATTTAAATCAAATTTTGATGTACCTCGGATTTTTTTGTAAATTCTTATTATAGATGTCAAATGAAGTTATTCTATGCAAAAAATAAAATTATAGAGGTGGCGCTTTTTTAAAAAAACGATAAAAAGCCCTGTGATAGGAAAAACGCTTTTTTACTCAAGAGGAAGGCATCTTACGAAAAAAGTGTACATGGCATAAAATGCTTAGAACTGTTCATGGAATACGTGTAAATTTTTTTGGAATTTTTTTTTTTTTTAGAAAAAATTGTTGACCTCATTTTTAATAAATTTTTCAAAAAAAATTCCAAAAAATTTCACATGTATTCCTTGAACAATTTTAAGCATTTTATGCCATGTACACTTTTTTCGTAAGATGCCTTCCTCTTGAGTAAAAAAGCGTTTATCCTTTCACAGGGCTTCATCACTACGTTTCAAACGCTATATCATCGGGCCTGCTGGCTCAAAAAAGTCTTAACATATCTTGTCTTAAAGGTTTTTAAGAGTTCTTTCGAATGAAATCTTGTAAATTAAAAAATGTTCATTTCGTTTAAAGCAGGATGACTTTTTTCTTTGAAAAACCCTTAAATTTCGCCTTTTTAAAGCAGTTTTTCGTTTTTTAAAATGGGTAAAATTTTTTTTTGACAATATTAGACCAAAGATTTTAAAGTTCATTAAAAAGCAAACAAAATGAATGCTTTTAAGTTACTCTAAAACAAATTTTTCAAATTGTTTGACAACATTTTATAATTAATGCTAAAAAAAAAAATAATAAAAATATATTTTTGCTTTTAGCCACCTTTAAAAATGCATTTAAAAATCTGAAAAAATTCATGGGATATTCTGTCATGATGTAGAATTTTTTTTGAAAAATTTATTAAAAATAAGGTGAAAAAATTTTTCTAAAAAAAAAAAATAAAAAATTCCAAAAAAAATTACACGTATTCCTTGAACAATTCTAAGCATTTTATGCCATGTACACTTTTTTCATAAGATGCCTTCCTCTTGAGTAAAAAAGCGTTTTTCCTATCACTGGGCTTTTTATCGTTTTTTTAAAAAAGCGCCACCTCTATAATTTTATTTTTTGCATGGAATAATTTCTTTTGACATCTATAATAAGAATTTACAAAAAAATCCGAGGTACATCAAAATTTGATTTAAATTCTCCCACAAGCACCGTGTCTGAGAATAAATTGGGCGAATTCGAACAAGAGAGCGTGGCACCTCCCATACAAGCAAAAGCTTCAAAATGCTATACTGAAAGAGTTTTTTGAGATAAACGAACCAAATTTGACTCAGACACTAAGAATTATAAATTCAAGCTCTCTAAAAAAGTCGGACAAGGGCGCGTGGCAACTCCCATACAAGCAAAAGTTTCAAAATGATATACTGATAGAGTTTTTTGAGATAATCCAACTAAATTTCACTCAAATACTAAAGACTATAAATGCACGCTCTAAGCTAAAACTAGACGAGCTCGAACAAGAGGGCGTGGCGCCTCCTTTATAAGAAAAAGCTTCAAAACGCTATAATGAAAACGTTTTTTTGAGATAATCCAACCAAATTTCACTCAGACACTAAGAACTATTATGAGCAAAAACTCAGTGAACTTGGGCAAGAGGGCGTGGCACCTCCCATGTAAGCAAAATTTTCAAAATACTTCAGTGTAGGGTATTTAATGTTTGGCCAGGCCAAAGGTCACACCCTTAATAGTTTTTATTGAAAAATGAGTACATAGTACATTTATCGAAATTTTCCATGACCAAATTGCGTAAACGGGACTGAATTCCGTTGGTTCAGCGTTGAACCTCCTTTAACGCATTTATTAACGCTAAACGGTCAGCTGTCATTTTTTTTTTTTTTGGCTGGCAATACTTTACCCCACAACGGCAAATTCAAATCTTGCGTGAATAATGGGACACCCTTTGGTTTTATGTATAAACGGAATGGGATTGTGACATACGTACGATAAGTTACGGAACGTAATTTGTGAAATTTGTTTAAATTTTGTTATATATTTTGAAACTTAAACGTCAACAAAATTAAAACAAAATACCAGCTATAAATTAAAGTTTAACAGATAGAAAAATCTATATATAAATGAATATAAATATATAAATCGCTTCAGTCCCCGTTTCTTTGCCTAGTAGTAATGCAACCAAATTTCACATATAAATTTGGAATGTTCTAAAGAAGCTTTAAGCAAAAACAAAATTAATCCGGACATGAAGGACCGCAATACAAGTAAAATTTTGAAAATATTTCAGTGTAGGTTATTTAATTTTTGGCCAGGCCAAACGTTGCACCCTTACTAGTTTTTTTTTCAGCATAGAAAACAATTTTGGACTTTACAAATTTTTATTTACTATGATCTTGTGCTCAGCAATCATAAATTAATCATCTATGAATCCAAATATTCAGGATATTAGTGTAGCCGACCTCGGGTTTCATCAGGATGGCGCAACATGCCATACAGCTGGAGAAACAATCGCTTTATTGAGGGAGACGTTCGATGAAAACATCATCTTAAGAAATGTTCCTCTTAATTGGCCACCAAGATCATGTGATTTGACGCCATTGGATTACTTTCTTTGGGGATATGTTAAATCAATTGTTTATGTCGACAAACTCGAAACTATTAATGCTTTGGAAACCAACATAACTCGTGTTATTCAAGGAATACCGGCCGATATGCTCGAAAGAGTTGTCGAAAATTGGACCCACAGAAGAGCTAGTCGTGGGCAAAATTTGAACAAAATAATTTATAAGCATTGAGTTGTAGGAACCGAACTAAATGGGTATTAAGTCCGAATAATTTGCGCACATTACACCCATTTACGAAATGGGGATTATGTCCGTGGGGATTATGTCATAACACCTCCATAAAAAAATGTTTGTTTGGGATTTTCCGGGAAAGTTTGGTGTTTTCCGCAAAACAGTTTTCGTTTTTGATGAGCTCGAAACTAGCTCGAAATTCGTGTGTCAAATATTCTCATGGATTCGTCTGGCTGACAAAATAAAGCAAGCCCTTAAAATTTTTTTGGGATTTCCGGGGAAATTTAGGGTTTTCCGGAAAACACTTGATTCAAGGTCAGCTCGAAACTAGCTCGAAATTTCTGCATTAAAAGATTTCATTGCTTACTCTTCCCGCGGATTCGTCTGGCTGAAAAAAATAAAGTTAGCCGTAAAAAAAGTTATTTGGGATTTTCTGGGAAAATTAAGAGTTTTCCGGAAATTGCTTTTAGCTTAAAATTAGCTTGAAACAAGCTCAAAATTCCTGCGTTAAAAGAATTCATCGCTAACTCTTCCTGCGGATTCGTCTAGCTGAAAAAATAAGCTAAGCTATGCAGAACAATTTTTCCGCTTTTCCAAAAAATGGAGAATGTCCCAGACAGCTCAAAATTACTAATGCTGCAAATTCTGCCAAAAATTAATCAGAAAGCATAGTTCCGGTTTTAAAGCAAGTTTAAATACCTTTCATATGACACCAATATTATTAAAATCCATGAAGGGATTCTGAACTTTTACCGGTTTTCATAAAAGCTATATCCCGATCTTCCCATGGCTATATCTACGAAAGTAGATTTGACCAGAACTTTTTATTGTTGTTGTTGAAAATAATTTTCAGAGCCCTATTTGGGCAAAAAAAATATAAAAAAACAACGACAGTTTTTAAAGTAAAATTATTGCCAAAGATTTGGCAGTTGTTAAAACAAAATTATAATTATTTTGGTTTAATAATTGTTCTAATAGTTACAAAAGATAAGAAAAGTTTGTTTAAAAACATGTAGCAACAATTTCTGCACAATATTATATGGCGGCGCGCAAGAAGAACTTATTTTGTATTTGTTGTCAAAATAAAATAATGGAACCCTATCTGTCAAAAGTCTAGAATCAAAACAAAGAATTTTGACATTTTCGTAGTTTAAAAAATATAAGAAGAAGCAGCATTTGTTATCGCTGCAACCAGGGTAATTCAACCATGCTATTTTGCACAATTTGACAAGTTCACCACTAAAGCTTTTGTGTGGTGAATTTATGAGCTTTTTCTAAAAGATTTCTGCGCCAGAATACCGAATGTCTTCGGGAGTCTTATAAAACCTTAGAAAGTAATTCTGACATGAATTCCGAAAGACTTTCTGCTGTCTTAGCCAGAATAGCCCTATTAGTCAGGGGAGCACAGCAAGTTAGTTAGCCAGTTAGTTAGTATTTTTGTTGTTTCGCTTTGTATATGAACGAGAAATGGCGCGCGTGCTATACTTCACAACAGCAGCATAAAATTTTAATGTGGCACACGAGCGTTGCAAATTATTTTTTTGCACTTGGAACAGATATTTTTTTTGAGTTTTAAAATTTAATGGCTGAGAATTATCTCATATTGCCAGGGTATTGCACATTTATGAGTTAAAAAAAAAAAAAAAAATGGAACAGATATGGGCAAGAAAAACAAATCAAATAAATGGTACTGGTGTTATCTTTGGCCTGGCCAATTATAAAATATCTTACAAGTTATAAATTTTATATATTTTAAGATTTTCTCTGTATTTTCCCTCTTGTCCGAATTCGCCGAATTTCTCCTCTGGGCTAACTTTATATCCTGCCTCGATTTCCCTAAACAAGAGTTCGAAAAACACATGCACAGACAGACAAACGGACATATATAGACATACTGACTCCCGAGGTGATACTGTTCAAGAATATATGTAGGTACGGTTCGATTTTGTATGAAGCAAAAAAAAAAAAAAAAATCATCTCGAAACTGACACAAAAGTTAGAGGAACTGTAAAAAACGATATCTGCATAATTTTTGTTTTTTCATTCCGAGAAAAACCAAACTTTTGATTCTTCCGTCGTGACGGAAAAACGATTTTTTACTCAAAGCAAGGCATCTTACGAAAAAAGTGTAACAGGCAAAAATTCTTGGAATTGTCCAAAGAATACGTGTGAATTTTCAGAATTTTTGAGATATTTTATGATTTTTCACAAATTGGCAGGCACCCTTAGTTGTTTTTTTTATAAACATACTTTGATTTAAGATGAATAATTTGATTTCTTGTCTTGACTATTTTCTAATCTAAAACTATTATTATTAAATACTTGCCATTTCTTAATATTTTTCTTTTTTATTTCAGGTGATAGTACAATCATTTGGGAGAATAAAATGATGTTGCCTGGAAAGTTTTGCGGGATTTTTGCAAACGAGTTATTTTATAGATTTCGATGTGCTCTTTCAGAATTTCAACTTTGCTACCTCGAGTCGTGTTCGCTCGCGCCGCCATATTGGAAAAATGGCGTCCAAAATCAGTTTTTTACAAATATTTCTTTAACGGTTACATTTAGAGAAAAATACTGTTGCGCAAAAATTTTCTATAAAAATTACCTATAGTTTAGGAGATATATTTTTAACAAACCTGAAATTTAGATAAAAACTGTTTTTTCAAAAAATCTCCAACACGGTAGGCTTACTGCAAGTGTACCGTTTTTCGACCTCTTTTGAAAAAATGATAAGCAAACAACTTGAAAAATAGATTTACTTTGTTGTATTTGCTCAAAAGAAAACACTTATGCACAAAAGCATCGATACATTTAAATGAAAAAACTGGCAACACCATAATAAAATCTGACATTTTTAGCTGAAACGTACTCACAACGTTTTGATGTACAAGTGCTATTTGTTTTGTTTACAGTGAGTTAAGAAAATAAATTTGGCGAGACTTTTTTTGAGCGATTTATAAATTATGGGGTATCCAACGAGAACAAATTTTTTTACAACTATTGAAGTGGAACTAATGTGCAAGGATGCCTCTATCTGACAATATGTCACATGACGATTTTCCAATATCAGTTCATGCACTGCATTGATATTTTGTGGCACTACAACCGATTTTGGACGATCTTCACGGAATTCGTCGGCGACTGAACTACGACCACGATTGAATTCACTATACCAGCGATATACTGTGGTTTTTGATGGTGCCTTATCGCCATACAAAGAACTGAGTTCATTGACACATTTTTGTTGAGGTAATCCACGTCGAAAGTTGTGAAAAATAATCCAACGAAAACCTTCTTTTGAAATTTCCATTTTTTAGCCAAATTGATTTTCTTAATTCACTGTAAACAAAACAAATAGCACTTGTACATCAAAACGTTGTGAGTACGTTTATGCTAAAAAATATCAAACTTTATTATGGTGTTGCCAGATTTTAGCTGTTGACATTAGTGTTGCCAGTTCCCGAAATATAAATAGTATCCCTTGTATGACTAAAAGTTAAATTGAAAATAATTTTCATTATATACATGTCATTAAGTAACAGACTTAAAAAAATTCTAAAAAAAAGTTATTTGGGAGAATACACCCTGATAAGGTGGTATCACTTACCACCCCAAAACTGTATTGAATCAGTTCCAAAAGAATAGCTTTAACAAATATAGATAAATAATACAAACAACAATTATTATATAGAGGAAACGTACAAAACATACAATAATACTGACAATAAGCCGACTTCGTGAGCAACGATGGTACATCGGTCTAAGACAACCGGACGCTGCGTTTGAGAGCTGTACTATCATAGGTACAACTCTTGCTTAACACAAAGATATTCAACTTTTAGTTTTTCAATTATAATTAATTTAGTAATAAAAATAATTATAATTACAACAACAAAAACAGTCTGATGAGACTTTGTGTTAGAAAATCTTCGATAGATTTATATGAAAATCGATACAATTTGCAAATATATGACAAAAAGTTAAATTAAAAATTAATTTTCATATATTCATGTCATTAAGTAACACACATAAAAAAATTCTTACAAAATTTAATTTAATTTGCAAATAAATTTTAGTTTTTCTTTTTCAAATTGTAGTTTTCATGGCCTCCCAAGGGAAAAAGAAGTGCTTCAAAAACCCTTCTGAAGTGCACCTTTTTCAACAATAAGGGCTTCCGCTCCGTAAGAACTATCTTTTCTTTTTAACATTGCATGTCATAGGATGTAAGTGCGCTTAAACTTACCGCAGCCTTACTGTAAAAGGCCTTTTGAAGCGCTTATTTGTAAAGCTGCGGTAAGCGTTTTTTCAATAAAATTAAAAAAAAAAAAAAAAAAAAAGCCACACCAGGATTTGAATCCACGACCGTCCGTGATAGATAGATAGATAGAAACATAAGTATTATTTTTACTTACATTTACCTTAACTCTTTAGACCGCTACACCAATGCCCGATGATCTGAAGAGGTTTTAAATTTGTGTATTAAGCAAATGTTGTCCAAACAGAATTTGACATTCGAATGTTCATTGTGTAATCAATTTCAATTCAATTAAACAAAAGTAAATTAATAAGAGAAAGTAAAGTAGAAAAGTGGAATAAAAGGTGTTGAATAAAAAATATTTTAATATAAAAATAAATAAAGCAAAAAAAAAAATAAAAAAAAAAAAACTCGGGCTAGGTTCGAAACCCATGTTGTTCTTACTTTAGCCTTATAAAAAATCATTGTGCAAGTGCTTCTAAATTTCGATAGGGACAAGCGCTTTTGAAGAGCTTGAATCAGAAGCGCTAGAAATTTTTCCTCTTGGGCTTATTTCGCAATATTTCGCGTCTTAAAAAGTTTTAAAAAAGCTTCCTAGTCATGTTCGGGTTAAAATTACTTTGTTTGTTTGTACACATTTTTTCTTAGTTTTTGTTGCTGTCGTGTTTGCAACTTAGCCCACCCATTAAGCTTCTTGAAATGCTTGATTCAAGTGTAATGTTTTAATTTTTTTACTTTTTTTTGTTAGTTTTTTGCTGAGCAGTTGAGATTTCGGTACTAGTTGTTGTTGTTATTTTTGCAAGCATGTTTAACATGTGGAAAGCGGGTGCGCAAATGAATTATGAAATGCGCCTGCGCGCTTACGAGTACGACAAACAAACGACAGTAGACGGACGGACATAAGGTCCCCGGCACACGTTTAAATTGTCAAGTCAATACTCGGTATTTATGCGATATTCATTGGGCGCCTTTCTGTTGTTGTGATTCAAAAACTTTTATTCTGCTGTTAAGGAGGCACGACAAAGTAAAAGTTGCAAAAAAAATGTGGTTGTTGTTGTTGGTGTTTTTATTTTCATTGCCTTGTGGCTGTTGCAGCATGCGTTCTTGTTGCAGTTGCTCACGGTGCTCTTGAACAGTTTATAGGTTTGATGAAAATGTGGAGAAAATCTGTGAATGGGGTTTCATTTGTATAAGTTTAGTGGTCTGAAATATGCGAACCCCGAAATCGTAGCTGATCATCCCCGAGAAATATGTTTTGCTTTGTTTTATTGCTGTGTTTTGGAGCTATATAACAGGACGTATATGCGTAAATTCTGATACAGAAATGAAAAGCTCTAATCAATCTTCTAAGCCTAATTCAAATAATGTCGATATCTTTATTTTTCTCGGAGATATCCTAACTTAAAAAGTTAAAAAAGTGCAAAAAACCTGTTTTCTCATTATTTCAGTCTACGATATTTCGGAGAAAAATTAAGCTATTGACATAATTTAAATGCTGTTTCAAAGAACAAGATTGGAACTTTTAGATAGTGCATCGAATTCTGCGTTTGAATGTTTTATATTCTATATTCAGCAACGATTTCGGAGTTTGCATTTTTCAAACCACTAAACTAATACAAATCAAACCCCCCACAGATTTTCTCCATATTTTCATCAAACCTATCGACTGTTCAAGAGCACCTTGTGCTGGCTCTTACAATATTAAATTTAAATTTTGTTATTTTTGTAGCTTTAGATTTCTACTGTTTGTTTTGTTTTAGCAATGTCTTCGTCTTGTAAGACGTTACTTAGAACGGCAGCAGCGGCAGCAGCAGCATTCAATACGGCAAAACAGCTACTGTTGCCGGCTACTGTCAGAAATCAATTCGGAGCTTTGTCTTTATGTGGGCTGAACATAGAGACATGCAGCGTATGAGTTAATGTTATGTAATGTTTTAGGTTTTTGATTTTTTACTGTTGCAGTGAAAAGCAGTTTAACTTTTAGGAAGGCTTGACAAATAAATATATGTTAGTATAAAATTTATTGAATTATGAAAGTCGAAAAATTTCGATTAGTCAAAAATGATTGAAAAACATAAAAACAAGATTAATTTGGGAATTTTAACGAAAATATCAAAAAATCTAAATAGAGTAAGTTAGGGTAACGAATTGTTATACAGTCTTTAACATGAGAAATAAAAGGGTGCACTACATTACCCGCATTGTCCACATTACCCTAACTTACTATACATATGGCTAAAAACATCAACACCAATCGGCATAAGTCGATTAATATCGAATTATAAAGGTAAATATCGAAAATGTCAAAAAGAATTCCAAAAATATGCCAATGCATAGTGCCATTAATATCGAAGAATCCCAGGAAATTTGAAAAGCATCGTGATGACTACTAGATAGTATCACAAAAAAAAAGTTCGAATGACCGCCCCAGTTTGAAAGCTAGCATTGGAAGAATTTTAAGGAAAAAAACATTTATTTTTCGGCCTCTAAATTCGATGCGGTGTTGCTTTTTTCTTATATCTCCGCTACAACAAGTATAGTATATCGTTGTAAATGTCCCAACATGGGCTACATTTCATTTATAGAAGTCATTTATCTCCAATTTTTTTTCGACTAGTTGTTCTCATTATCTCAGTTTCTACCACCCTAAGGTGCCAAGGACACATTATAAAATTGAAGCCCAAAAAAAATCATAGAATTCATCTCCACAAAGTTTCCTCAAATTGTTGAAGTTGAAGAAGTTATAGCAAATCTAAAAGCTCAGTACAAAATATGAAAAAAACAGGATGTTTCAAAAACGAATAACGCCCCCTAAAACTATGCAATATTTTTTTTATATATGAAGCACTCCATGCCAAATGTACCAGGTTTAAATTTTTTTTTCTCCGATTTCGCTCAAATTTGGCAATATGGTAGATCCGGTGTGCAAGAACAACAATCCGGGACAATTTGGTCCGAGTACAGTTTGTTGTTAAAATACAGGGTGTTGAAGTTGGCGTTTTTAGTCGTTTTCATGAAAAAGGTGTTTTTTCAAAAATTTATAGCTTACACTAAAGTTTGTAAATTGATAAATCTATGTTACTGGTCCTATCCATTTTGAAGTGTTCTTTTAACAAAAAAATATTTGTTGGTGAAAAAAAATTTTTTTTCACCAAAATTTTTTACACTTAAAAATACTTTTGAATTTTTTTTTAAAAAAGCCCCCTTCGAGCTTTTTTAAAAGTACTTTGAATTAAAGCATAATTTATAAGTTTTAAAATGATATATGACTCAAGATGGGATTCGGACGCTAAATGGGGGTTTTTGGCTTTTGAACGCCCGCGGAAGGCAAAAATCTTTTTCTACTCAAGAGGAAAGCATCTTACGAAAAAATAAAATAAATAAAATGCTTAGAATCATCAAGGAAATAAGTGTGAAATTTTTTGGAAAGTTAAAAAAAATTTTTTTTTTTGAGTAATTTTTGAAAAAAATTTCAAAAAAAAAAATTTCAAAAATTATTCAAAAAAAAAAGTTTCCAAAAAAGATCCAAAAAAATCTCACGTATTACTTGGACGATTCTAAGCATTTTTTGGCGTTCAAAAGCCAAAAACACCCATTTAGCGTCCGAACCCCATCTTGAGTCATACATCATTTTAAAGCTTATAAATTATGCTTTAATTTAAAGTACTTTTAAAAAAACTCGAAGGGGGCTTTTTTTAAAAAAAAATCAAAAGTATTTTTAAGTGTAAAAAATTTTGGTGAAAAAAAATTTTTTTCGCAAAGAAATATTTTTTTATAAAAAGAACACTTCAAAATGAATGGGACCAGTAACTTAGATTTATTAATTTGCAAACTTCAGTGTAAGCTATAAATTTTTGAAAAAACATCCTTTTCATGAAAATGACTAAAAAAGTCAACTAGTACTAGGACCAAATTGTCCCGGATTGTTGTTCTTGCACACCGGATCTACCATATTGCCAAATTTGAGCGAAATCGAAACCTGGTACACTTGGCATGGAGTGCTTTATTTATCGTCACTCTTAGGCCAGATTCACCAATGTGAAAATTATTGAATTTGAGAAATTGCTATTTGAAATTTTTTTAGATATAAAAATTTCGTGTATTGAATTTTGCATTTGCTGTTAATCCACTTCAGATATAGGTTTCATACTTCTGGCATAACTATATTGATCCAGTTTGTACAAGAAAACCACATTAGTGCAAAACTGAAAAATTTGCACTTTCGTGAATCTGGCCTAAGAGTGACGATATATTCATGCTGTTTGAAATGTCAAGTGTTAAAAAAAAAATATTGCATAGTCTTTAGAGGCGATATTCGTTTTTGAAACATCCTGTTTTTCATATTTTCTACTGAGCTATTTTCTAGAGCTCTTAAACCACTCAAAGATTTTGCAGTACCTTCTAAAGCAGTGGTTGGCAAGCCATAGCACAATTGTGCACTCAAAAATCTACCTAGCTCTCTCTATCCTTTTCTTTCTTCTATCTATCTCGGTGCTGGGCAAAACACAGCCCGAGGGCAGCTTCGTATCAAAGAGAATACTTTTTGCGTATCTTTTCTTATAGGATAAAACGAGACACAAAATAAGTAACATGTAGTGGTGCCCACTGCACTGCTCAATCTTCTGAGAAGAAGATTCTTCTCTCAAACATAAATTCTCACTCATTAATTTGCCGACCACTGTTCTAAAAATTAATTTCTGTAATGCCTTTTTCTGGCAAAGCAAACTCAAAAAGCCTATAAAAATATTAAGGGTTACCACTTAGGTGTTTAATAAAAAATTTTAAAACGTATTCAAGGTCTAGCCACTAAAACTGTTAATATTGCCATTTTTTCGGGTGAACCTATTCAGGATCTTAAAAATTTCATACTGATTGAAGTTTAATTTTTTTATGTTTTCAAACATTTTATGTTGCCATATCAATTGTTTTGGTCGCATATATTCGTGATTTTTTTTTTTTTTTTTCGCTACATTTTTCTGGTTGTCTGTGATATCTACATAATGCCCAGTAGCGCTAGAGCTTTGTGCATAAAAAAGTTCATGTTTGTTTAGCATGGCTCTTCATGATATATGTAGCTATCGCGTATTCAATTCATATGCGAAATTTTTAGAACTATTTTTCCTTATTTAGCAGAGCAGTATGAAATGAAAAAATAAACTTAGATAACTTAAAAGAAACTGCATGTCGTCGAAACCGAAAAATCACAATTCGGGGCAACACAAACAAAACAATGGGAGACAATAAAAAATAAAAAAAGTAAATAAATAGGAAAATAGAGTACAAATATTAAAATAAATTCATTTATATATTTTAGGCATGCTGTTAGAGCCAGGCTCTACGCTTCGGTTAAACAATGGATAGAAAAATAACTTACCGTCACCAGAAATGCTACCTTGCGAGCTATGAGAGTCTTCTGAAACGAAATATGAGAACAAACACATGACGTTAATGCAAAAACATTTTTTTTTTTAAAAATATAAATAAAAAAATATGCTTTAATGTAGAAGATGCGATAAGTACTATGCCAATGAAAATTATACTGCACAACAGTCAAAAAACTCCAAGTGATTTAAAAAGTGTTTTCAGTGTAGTTTGATCTCCTAAACACGAATATGCTATCCGTTACATAGCGATAGGTCAGGTTTTCTGTAAACACTAAATTAAGTAGTTCAGTTTATGAAAAAGGGGTCTCGAAGACCCATAAGAACAGAATGTTTGTTGGTTGATATCAATATGACCTTGGTCCAAAAAGTTTTACAAATTTTTAGATAATTACAGTATGGTGCAAGTCCAAAAATACCTTACTTTTGAGGATTTAAGAAAAAAAAAAACCGATTTATGGTTGATGTTATTCTTTTTTTATATGCATACCTCTAATCAAGACGATAAATTCGAGACATTGTACAACTCATTCTGAACATTTTTGAGATCGTAATAAATATATGAAACAAAATACGCCAAGTGTACTAAGTAAAAATTTGTTTGTTTCCGATTTCGCTTAAATTTGGCAATATGGTAGTTCCGGTATGCAAGAACAATAGTTCGGGAGGATTTGGTCCTAATACCGTTTGTTGTTAAATACAGGGTGTTGAAGTTGGCGTTTTTAATCATTTTCATGAAAAGGGTGTTTTTTCAAAAATTTATACCTTACACCAATTTTGTAAATTGATATATCTAAGTTACTAATCCTATGCATTTTGAAGTGATCTTTTTATAAAAAAATATTACTTGGTGGAAAAAATTCGTTTTCATCAAAATTTTTTAAGCTTAAGCATAATTTATAAGCATTAAAGTGATGTATGACTCAAGATGGGATTCGGTCGCTAGATGAGAGTTTTTGGCTATGAACGTCCACGGCAGGCAAAACTCTTTGTTTACTCAAGGTGAAGGCATCTTACGAAAAAAGTGTACTAGGCTTAAATTCTTAGAAACGTCCAAGAAATACGTGCGAAATTTTTGGGCGTATGCCCCCCCCACCCCAAAACCATAAAATTGTGACTGTATATAATGTGAAAATTATTCGGGAATTCCCAAAATTCTTTATGCAAATCCCATCAATCATCTTTTTATACCCTACACCCAGGGTATATTCACTTTGTCCTTCCGTTTGTAACGCAGAGAAGAAGGCGTGGCAGATATAGAAAAGTATGTTTATTCTTGATGTGATGTCTTCACCAGATTTCAAAAGCTTTAGGATCTATTTCATTATCTTGTATAGCTTGAAAATAATAACATAATAAAAATAAAGGAAAAAGGAGAATAAATGACCCACCTGCATTTGCTTGTGTCGTCTCATTCATCACGGTTATCCACTCGGCTGCCGTTTGTGGCATAAAACTTGTCACCACTGCTGCTGTTGTTGTTGTACTTGTACCACTACTGCTCGAATGTACGGCGGCACCACCGTTGACACCGCAGAATTCTTCCACCAATTTAAGTTGAGCTTAAAAAATAAAACAAAAAAAGATAAAAATAAATTTGATTTGACCAAATATTATCCACGGCAGATATACCCATATAAATATATTTAAAATTCATAACAAAAAAAGAAATAAACGGATAACAATAGAAAACAAAAGAAGCCAAAAAGTTTCAAAAGAGCAGCATTCAGCAACGTTCTATTCGGTGCAGTGACTTCTTTTGCATCTTATGGTGCGCAAAATGTACCTACACGCGGAACTAAGGCGTGTATGCCTTACGTCTATCAATTTTTGTATGCATTTCTGACTATAAGCTTAGGGGACAACGATTTGTTGAAAATTATTGGTTTACAAATCAAACCGTCACGTCTTGGTTTGTGGTGGACAAAAATAAAAAAATAATAATGCGAGTAAGACAATAATTTTTTTGTTTTTGTTAAATTTTTAATATGTTTTGGTTTATTTTACAGGAAAAATCAAATAAATAATAGCATGAAAATTTTTATACCAAGCAATTTTTTATATCACTCAATTTTTTATATCACGCTATTTTTTATGCCATACAATTTTTATTAAATGAGGTTTTCTTTTAGAGGTGAAAAGTGTTTACCGTACCGTATTTATGTACAAATAAATTAATCCAAGATGATGTTACCAAAACACTTTCTCACAAAAGAACTCCAAAGAAACCTTCCACTATTTATACAAGCATTCAAATCGCCAAATCTTTAGATCTCCGTCCCAATACAAAACTTTCACGAGAATTCTCTCCCGTCTGGGCTATAGATCAAAACAATTTCATCCTTAACTTTACTAGATTGCGTAAAAATTATACTTCAACGGAAACATATAGACAACTATTTTTAGATATTAGAAACTAACATAAATCTAATGGGTGAAAATTTATTTATTCTGATGGTTCAAAAAACGCTAATTGTACTTCTTTTGCCGTTGTAGATGAAAATGAAGGATTAATCAATAATGTAATTCTTGAACCATATTACCGCTGAGCTTTCAGCTATTAATTGTGCTGTTTCTCATGTTCTTTTATCAAAATCGAAGTCAGTTATTTGCACTGATAGTCAAGATTGTATTAATTCTATTCTATACTCGTACAGACCTATTCATCTTTCAATCTCAATTCGAAACAATGTTATTGCTTTCCACAATATTGTTAAAATCATGTGGGTTCTGTGGGTGTGCAGGAATTCATGGCAACCAAATCGCAGACAATATTGCTAAGCTAACATATAGAATACCTACTTTTATTTTCCTATCTACATTTAAACAAGAAATTAATCGTCACGTCTTCAAACATTTTACAGCCAAATGGGAAACAAACTGGCAACTATACAACCATCATTACAAAATAATCAACCCACTAGGCTTAAAACCTTATTTCCACTCTAAAGCTTCATGTGCAGCTTTGAGATGTTTCATAAGACTTAGACTTGGACACATTTCTATTACTCACAGTCACTTACTCACAGGTGAAAACCATCCTTTACGTCCCCACCGCAATAATACTACATCAACAAAACATTTACTTGACAACTGTCCATCATTTACTAATTTTCGAATTAACATTTTTGGAAAATTAATTCCTTCCGATCTTCTTAAATATTAATATGATTTCTGACATAAATATATTAAATTTTATTTAGTTTAACCTTTTATTTATCTTTTTGTATTATAAAACTCTGGTTCTTTTAATTATTCTGTTAATTTCACAGATTAGAGATCTGAAGGCCTTTGCTGCTAGTGCTCCTTTTATATTGTAGAATAATTTATTATTATATAATATATTTTAAATAAATAATTTTTGGCCAGGCCAAAAATAACAAACCCTTTCTAAATTTTTTTTTATTATTATTACGTAACCCAATGCTCAAAGGATAGCATCTATAAATACAATGAATCGTGTTGATTTGTAAGAAAGGATATAGGTTAGAGAATAAGAGTTGTGAGTGTTGAGCTTGTCTTGAATCTACTGATGTCACAGCTGTCGGGAAGAACGCTCACATGGAGATTATTCCACAACTAACACATGCGGAGTTATCTCACCTCTACTCTGGAATCTGGTTGTTGACGACTTGATGAGAAGTTTAATCAAACAGGGTGTACGAGTAGTGGCATACGCTGATAATATTTGTATAATGGTAGTGGGTAAGGGCTTGAATATCTTAAGTGAAATCATGTCTTTGGCACTTAAATCCATTAAACTTTGGATAAGCTCAAAAGGCTTAAGTATTAATGCCGAAAATACTGAGGTTGCTGTTTTTTCAAATAAACACCAAATTCCTCACTTTAGGCATCCAATTTTGGATGGCGTTAGTCTTCCTTTAAAGCAGAGGTGTGCACACAAGTAACGTAAGGGAGCTAAAATATTTAATCGGCTGATTAAAAGAGCTAGCTCACGAAATTTGCAAAATGTAAGTCCCCAAGCATTCTTCGAAAAAAATGAAAACATAAAAATTTCAAATTCGAGGGATGCAATGACAACAACAAATCAATGATAAAATAATAATTCCCGTTGCTCTACGATCGCAACGAAAAAGGCTTTAACTCACTTGACTTCAAGCTGCATGAAATTGTTGTTGCGGTCGCTCGCATTGAATTTTATTTTTTGAAGTTCGTAGAAAAGTAGCGTATGCAACTGTTGTTGCAAATTTTATTGTTGTTGTTTCCTGATATTAATTTTTTGTTTGCTTCAAAACTAGAATTGGACTGAAACTTGCGAACAAGTAGCATATACGACAGGATATTTGTACTTTTTGTTGTTGTTGGCTTGTATTTAGAAAAACTTAACATTTGAAAAAATCAAAAACTCAAGCTTTACGTTATGACGTAAGGCTTCAAAATCAAGTTTATATGGGAGCAAGATGAACAAATTTTTGCTCCAGGTGCACACCTCTGTTCTTGACCGTAAACTTAAATGGAAGTAAATATTGAAAATAGAAGTTGGAAAGCATACGTAGCTTTCTATTCATGGAAACGCTTGTTTGGTAAGGGATGGGGCCTTAAACCGAAATTAATTTTTTGGATGTATAAGGCAATCATCAGGTCGATTCTCATGTATGGAATTTTGGTGTGGTGGAACTCTTTACATACACGAAGTTATTTGGATATTCTGTCCAGGGTTCAAAGAGTTGCGTGTCTCAGTGTTACTGGGGCTTTTAAAACTACTGCCACTGCTGCACTGGAAACGCTTCTTCACCTAGAACCACTTAATATTTTTGCCAGAAGCATGGCCGCAATTAGACTTAAAGAATTGGGTTCCTGGAAATCGAAATCCTTTGGTCATAATAGTATCTCACTCCAATTTAGGGATTGTGATGTAATAGGTGATACTGACTATCACTTACCACACCTTCTCTTACCAACGAACTTCCTGGTGGTAATACCTAAAAGAGAAAATTGGGCTCCTTTAAACGCATCCTTTGAAATATACACAGATGGGTCAAAATTGGATGCAGGCACTGGATCGGGCATTCTTCTAAGTCTTTAGACTTAACAAAATGTTACAGACTGCCAAACGACTGAAGTGTCTTTCAGACAGAGGTTTATGCTGTTCTTAAAGCTTGCTCTTGCTTGTTCTTAATTCTCATATGTCCCAATTTCTGGGAAACGTTGTTATTTACATTGATAGCCAGGTGGCTATTAAATCAATCTCATCAAATTATAGGAATATCCTATGCGATATTACACTTTGCTGGGTTCCAGGTCATAGTAATTTCGAGGGCCATGAAATTGCAGAAGAACTTGCTAAAATAGGGTCAAACCAAAATACCCTTTTGGCTGACCTTTCAATAAAAAAACCCATACGCTTAATCAAGGCAAAAATCGAAAATAAATATATTCTGCTGGCTAATTCTAGATGGTCAAATCTTCAAGCTTACAATCATATTACTTAGATCTATTTGGCCATCATATGGTATAAATCGTACAAAATTTTTTATAGCAAAGGAGAAACATTATGTACGAATCTTAATCGGTGCTATTACTGGACATTATGCCATGGGAATCCATGCATCTCGTTTAGATTTCTCAAACATTGGCGACCTTTGACCCTGATATGGAAGAAACAGTCTTTCATTTCTTTTGTGAATGTCCAGCGGTTGCGCTTAGACTTTAAAGGAATTTTGGTCATTTCAATTTGGAATCGCTTGACTCACTATCTGTGGTGTGTCTTAAATCCATATGGAAGTATATATGTACATCCAAGTGGTTCTCTTAGACTTTCTCTGCTAAAGCTCTTAGTATCGGGTATACAATGACCCCTTTCTCGAGGCCTAAGTTAATGATGACAACATGTTCATCTCCCGGATCTAACCTAACCTAACACATGGGTTCTTCTTATGAAGAAAAAATAACTCTTTTGGACAAAATCGATTTTATTCATAAGCTTTGGATCATTAAATACATTCCAGCGTTTCTCTAACATTTCGATACCTTTCTTGTAGAACGATTTCAGTTTCGATTTCTTTTTTAAGCCATCTCCAGTAAGCATTTTTCTTAGGTCTGCAAACAGGTAATAGTTGCTGAGAGACAAATCTACAGAATAGGGTGGGTGGGGAAGCAATTCGAAACGGAATTCATTAATTTTTATCATCTTTTTCATTGCAACAAATAATGCGGCACCCAATTTTAAAGTAACTTTCGCTTGGTAAATTTTCATGTAAAATTGTAAACATATCACCTTCTGATAGCTTTGAGGTGTCTGCTATCTCGTTTTTTTAAGCTTTATTGAACAATTGCTCATTTTGGACAAACATAACGTTAAGCATTGTAATTGCTTGTATGACTGCATTTAAATTCAGTATGCCAGTCAGTAATGGTCGATTTGCCTAGTGTAGTCCGGAACATAGTTTTTTCCTATTTAATTGCAATGTTTTGTATTTTTTGCACTATTAGTTTGTTAGACTATGGACTTATCTTAACTTAGAAAGTTTTTAAGAATTTTTAAGTGTGTTACCTAATGACATTTATATATTGAAAATTAATTTTTAATTGAACTTTTAGTCATATATTTGCAAAGATCGATTTACATGTAAATCTATCAATGCATTTTCTAACACATAAGTAATTATGACAAGTTAAGGAACGGATTAAAAACGCGGCTGTAGTGACATATGTTTCATCTTTGGAAAACTTTTGTGGTTTTGGCCTGGGCGGGAGTTGAACCGAGGACCTCCCGGTTGGTAGCACAACTCTCTATCGCAGTGCCAGTCGTTAGACCAATGCACCGTCCTTGCCCGGCTGCGAAGCCGACAACTTGCAATTTTTCAATTATAATTAATTTAGTGAAATAAATATAATTATAATCACAACAAAAAATAGTCAGATGAGTCTTTGTGCCGAAAGACGAAGCATATGTCACTATAGCCGTGTTTTTAATCCGTTCCTTAATTTGTCATAATTATGTGTTAGAAAATGCATTCATAGATTTATATGTAAATCGATCTTTGCAAATATATGACTAAAAGTTCTATTAAAAATTAATTTTTAACTTAGAAAGTTAATGCGTTGTTCGATTAAATGCTAAGGGTGTGCAAGGGGCTTTTCGAACCTGTTCGAGCCTTCCGTCATTGTATCGAACCTAAAACAAGCAGATCGAGCGTTCGAGCAGCTCGTTTGTTCGAACGTTCGTAGCTTGTAACATGTTTGCCAAATGCTTCGCTCTTGTTGTATGTTGTTGCACAGGCTACTGTGTACGCAACCTCACAGCCAACACATTGGTTTGCTTGTATCATACAAGTTGTGTGCAGGTCCGGATTTAAGCTTATTGTTGCCCTTGGTTAGTTAGATAAAATGTTCAAGTCATTTTGTGTGTGACGCGTTTCTTTTTGTCAATGGAATAGGGATTGGGAAACGATTCCATACATTTATAGAAACGTTCATTTGAAAAATCCAACATATATTTTCAGGGTTGCCACCTGGCTTTTTTTTCTGAAATGTTGTTAAAATCATACTTTTTGTGACTTAATTCAAATTTTTAGTTTTAGCTCAGGAAAATAAGACGAAAAAAGAGCTGCTGTGCGAAATAATTCCAAGTGAATTTTTTTCACCGGAATTGTCTTTATTAAAGCATGATGAATAATGTGTAACAAGTCCATTGAAGTCCCTTGTGCGCATAAAAAGTTATTCAGGCTCAAAGGTCGCTAAAATCAGTTTTTTGCAAATATCTCGCTATCGCAAACATTTACAGAAAAATTTTTCTCCACAATTTTGATACACAGCAAATTTTCTATGTAAAAATGTAAAAAATGTTCTCGTGTAGCTTATAGTTTAGGAGATAACTCCATTTAAAAAGTTGTGCACAGTTTTTATATGTAAATGCTAAGTATGTATATGTTCATATTAAAATATCTTACTTTTAAAATTGCGAATGCTTTTTAGCAATAAGTCGTACAAAAAAAATTAAAAAACCGTTCAAAAGATAATTTGATTCTGTATACACCGTATTAAATTGGAGGCACTCATGGTCTAAAAGATATTCTTCAAAAACCTCTGAAACGGTAAGTCATACGATAAAAAGCCACAGCATCAATTTTGTAGAAAATCACAAGATCTACAAAAAATAAGCAATATATATTTGTACACATTGAAGTAACCGTTTAGAAGATTTTCAAAAAAAAACCTTTAAATGACAAAAAACCCGGTTTTTATGTGTATACAGAATGTGTATACAGAATCCAATTACACAGGCCCACAAAAAAAAAAAAAAAATACCATGCGCGAAAGATCAGACCACCTGAACTTTATGTTTTCGGGGTCGCTGAATCCGAACATGGTGCCAGAATAGCGAAGTTGGTTCGCGTTTTTTCAGAAAACAACAATAATGCTGAAAATTAGAGATTTTTCCTGGTTTCTGAAAAAACGCGAACCAACGTCGCTAATCTGACATTATATTCTGGTTCAGCGACCCCGAAAACATAAAGTTCCGGTGGTTTGATCTTTCGCGCAGGGTACTTTTTTTTTTTTTTTGGCCTGTGCACAGGACTACAAAAAAAAAATTCCCTGCGCGAACGATCAGACCACCTGAACTTTATGTTTTCGGGGTCGATGAGCCCGAATATGGTGTCAGAATAGCGGAGTTGGTTCGAGTTTTTTCACAAATCAGAAATAATGCTGAAAAAAATCTCAAATTTTTCAGCATAATTGTTGATTTCTGAAAAACCGCGAAACAACTTCGCTATTCTGGCACCATGTTCGGATTCAGCGACCCCGAAAACATAAAGTTCAGGTGGTCTGATCTTTCGCGCACGGTACTTTTTTTTTGTGGGCCTGTGTTATCTTTTGAACGGTTTTTAATTTTTTTTTACGACTCCTCGTTGAAGAGTACTCGCATTTTTAAAAGTAAGATATTTTAGGCTGTGATCATCTCACTTTTTTCGAAATTTGCAGTTGGGTTCTCTGATTTTTATAAAAATTCACAGAAATGTTCTAAGTGCTTAGCATGGAGACCTCTCATTATTAGTTTTGCGAGAAAAAATTTTTTTTCCAAGTTATGAGCATGGAACTTCAGAGTGGTGTTTTTGCGAAAAATCGATGCAATTTTTTTTTCTAAGTCCCGCCATTTTGTCAAAAATTAATTTTTTAAATTTTTGTTTTCGGATTCTTGTAGAATTTTAAACGTTAATTTATTTTTAATTTTTTAATTTGGAAAGTTTTGAAAATTTACAAAATGGCTGCCATTTTTTGAAAAATCTTAAAAGTTGATTATCTCAAAATAATATTCTTTTTATTTTTTTATTTTTTTTTTACAAAAAGGTGAATGAAATACAAACATTTTGTAGAAGACTTGTTTTGCGCTAAATGGCTGCGAGAGCCACAGGAACATTTTTTTTAAAAAGTCACGTGACAATTTTTTTAACTTTGTTTTATGCTTTCATTTACACCCACTAGCTGGCCAAAAAAAACAAATTCAAAGTACAAGGATATAACTTCCATTACTTAGAAAATAGAAGCTATACCAAAAAAACCAATATTTCCTATATGAATCATAAAAATAAGAATTGACGAAATGACGGCCATGTTTTGAAAAATCTTAAAAATCAATAATCTTCTCTTCTTATATCTTCTCTTCTTATAGGAGCTAAAATTGTATGTTTTTTTGTTTGTACTTATTTCTGTGCCAATTTTTTTTCTCGAAAACGGCTACAGCGATTTTAATGAAACTTGAAATAATGTTAGATATTAGCATACAATGAAGAATGAGCTAGGTTTGAATTTTGTAAATGCTCACCAGAGGGCGTGGCACAGCCCTAAATTTTAAATTTTATTTTGTCATAACTCGCAAACCATACAAGGTATTTGGATGAAATTTGGTGAGCCGGTACGGATTAATAATACCTTATAACAGACAAAAAGTTGGTGGAATCGAAGAAGTGCCACGCCCACTTTTTAGCCCTTGAAAATTTTGATTCAATATTACTCGAAAACGACTCCAACAATTTTAATGAAAATTTAGGAAATGTTACCTCTACAAACATGGATTAATATGTGATACGCCGTGATATTGGGAAAACTCGTTAAAGGGCGTGGCAGCGCCCACAAAAATATAAAAGGGTATAAAAAGAAAACTAATAAAGCAAACATTCTGAAATTAACTGTGAGGTGCAAAACTGCCAAAAGGCATCTTTGTTCTTAAAGTGGGCGAAATATTGCCGTTGCGCGTGGAACCTCCCATACAAGCAAAATACGTTAAATGCTATTTCTCGCAAATGGTACAAGATATTTTAATGAAATTTGGTATATAGGTACTGCTTATCAATGCCTTGTAATAATCGAAAAGTGGGCGGTATCGAAGAAGTGCCACGCCCCTTTTTTAATCATTGAAAATTTCGACTCAATATTACTCAAAAACCACTTCAACCATTTTAATGAAAATTTAAAAGATTTTACCACTAAAAACAAATATCAATATGCCGTTAAAATAGAAAAACTCGTTGGAAGGCGTGGCACCGCCCACAAAAATATAATACGCTATAAAAAGTAAACTACTAATGCAATCTTTCTAAATTTAATTGTAGGGAATCTTCTTTTAATTAGGCACATACGACCTGGAAATGGGCAAAATATGGCCGGTGTGCGTGGAACCTCCCATACAAGTAAAACAAATTAAATGATATTTCTTGCAAATGGTACAACATATTTTGATGAAATTTGGTATGCGGATCTGGATCATAAGTATCTAAAACATAACGAAAAGTGGGCTTTGTTCAATAATTACCACGCCCACTTTTTACCAAATTAAAAAAAAATGGAATGAACTTTTTATTTCTTATATGCAGTCTTATGTACTTTTTGACGCTGAATCCGTCTTCATCAGCAGAACTGTCATTACACCTGCAGGTTTTTGAAATATCCTTGCTTTGAAGATAAAATATTTCAGCCCCCATACAAGAGACGAAATATTTTGGGTGCGTGGCTTATCCCATTTATTTATTTTAGGGCATTCTATTTCACCAAAAAAATTTGGAGTTGTTGATATTTTTCTGTGCCATTCGATATTTTCCGGGTTTTTTCTTATTATTATTCTCATCGGTTAGTTTATCATTTTGAAATCATGAACATTGGAGGTGAAAAAATACGAATTTCATAGCAAAAAATAGCTATGGATAAAAACAACAACTAAAATAATAAGATCAGATTGTTGACCGAGCAGGGATCGGTCTCCAGGTACTGTGAACTTATACGCAGCATTTACAAATAAAAACTGTGCACAACTTTTTAAATTGAGTTATCTACTAAACTATAAGCTACACGAAAACATTTTATACATTTTTACATAGGAAATTTCCTGTGTGGAGAAAATTTTTTCTGTAAATGTTTGCGTTAGCGAGATATTTGCAAAAAACTGATTTTAGCGACCTTTGAGCCTGAATAACTTTTTATGCACACAATAGACTTCAACTTGGAATTTTTTCGCAGAAACATTCTAATTTTCCTGAAAAAACAAACGAAAAGTTTATGGTTGCAATATTAGAGTTGACAGACTTTTTTCGCAAAATTGCATTTCTTCGTTAAGTTTCTTTAATGAAAAATCATATTTTCGACCCAAAAACCCAAAGTAATTTTTTAGGGTTGCCACCTGATTTTTTTAATAAAATCAAAATTTTCTTTCAATTAATTGCTAAAATCATAATTTGCTCCCTATAAATTGAAATCTTGGGTCCAAAAACAACGAAACAAAAATTTAGGGTTGCCAGACTTTTTTTCGCTATCTGTATAATCTGTACTATCTGTACAAGAATTTCAATTTAGTCACAAAAATTATGATTTTAACAAAATTTAAAAAAATAATCAGGTGGCAACCCTAATATATGTTGGATTTAAAAAAAGTTTATATGGGCGTTTTGAGACTAAAATTAAATTTTTTATTTTTTTTAAACATATGGCTAAATTTACAAAAAAAAACTAGGTGGCAACCCTTATAATTTTGTAAAATTTTTACAAAGTTTATCTGAGCGTTTCCTGAACTAAAAATTTGAATGTAGTCAAAAAAAGTATGATTTTAACAAGATTTCAGAAAATAATCAGGTGGCAACCCTTTAAATATATGTTAGGTTTTTAAAAGAACGTTTCTTCGTTGCATTCCTTAACAAAAAAAAAATATTTCTTGTGGCGGCCCCTCTCGGTCAATCTGTTAATCCTGCCGTGGTTGTATGCAACAAATTGGAATTGAGCGCTCGAACGATACATACTGTTCGAACGCTCGATCTGCTCGATAAACTGATCGAACAGAAACTTCTGTTGAAATTGCTCGAACTGCGAGTTTTTTCGAGCGAACTGCGTTCGTTGCATAGCCTTATTTAATTCCATTGTAACGCAGTAGGAAGTACGAACTAATGGAACCAGCGCATAAATTTCTCTAGATTTTGTAATGCATCCAATGTTACGACGGGTTTGGAGAAAATCAAAAGAGCAGATTACATCGGCATCCGCTATTAACTTCATCACGCATCGTTTACCGAAACTGACAGTCCAAAGATCAGCAGGAGTGAAGTATTTCTAACGCCGTTTAAGATAACCTTGGTGCCGTTTTCGATAAATTTTACGAACTCCAAAGTCCCCCAGCAAAACGGTGAACACCTTTTATGATCGAAGTCCCCCCTTAGGGATGAACAATATGTAATAACTTACCTTTTGATTTTTCTTCGTTATGCGTGTAGAGGTGATGGTGTTGGTGAAGCTGTTGTTGTTGTTGTTGATCTTGATGATGTTGAATATGATGTTGGTGATGTTGCTGCTGCTGTTGTTGTTGTTGTTGCTGATGCGTGTGATGTATTGCATGGGCGTGCGTACGCATTGCATTATTGGTGCCTCCCCCATTCTGGTGCACTTGATGAAGATTTGGATGTGATTGTGAATGTGCATGTTCGTGCGAATGCGTGTGCCCACCACTGCCACCACCACTACCACTGCTGGTGCTGCTATTATGATATGGATGCTGTGTTGTTGTTTGCAGAGTGCCAAGTCCATGTGGTGTACTCAAGTGTGGTAGGTGTACGGATATTTGCATTTCCATGCTGAGCATATCACAAAGTGCTGGGAAGAAAAAGCAAAACATATACAAACTTATTAGACTGATATCAAAAAAAAAAAAACCAAAAGCAATTTTTGAAAATTCCACTATAATTAAAAGTGAGCATTTTTTAAAAATTTTTGATTATCGTTTTATGCAAAATCACGGCTTCAGACGGTTTTTATTTTATTATGATCTCAAAAATGCTCGGAATAAGTGTAATATGCATATCAAAATTTTCGTCTTGATTCAAAGTATGAATATAAATATCGACATGTATGTATTAATACATAAATTAAAGTTTATGTCTATGTACAGTTATGGGGTTTTTATTTCGTAATTTGCAATTTTCATTGCATTTTTCTAGGTGTCCCATACTTGGATACAAAATTTTTAATGGTATAGGACACTTTTTTTCGAACCAAAACCTAGTGCAACTATCAAATATCGATATGAATGTAACGAAAAATGCATAAAAGTTTGTGTTTACGCACAGTCATGAGGTTCTTATTTCGTATTTTCCAATTTTTATTGCATTTTTCTAGGTGTCCCATACCCATACAAATTTTTAAAGAGCAAAAAAAAATGTCTTGAAAATTGGCCATAACTTTCAGCAAAATGCTGCGTATGTTTCTTACCTTTCGATCGATATATAACACACTCGAAACGATTTAGCCAGTAACAAGTTGTGGTTCAAAAACAAAACCCCCTTTCCAATCTCAAGCACATTTTAGAATGTGTTTGGTAGACACAATATTCATCTACTTATGTATATACCAAGTTTCTTAACGATAGCTGCTGTAGGTGCGGATATATGTACTTATACTTAAAATTTGAAATCTAAATGAAAACGTTTATTTTGAGTTGGAAAAAGTTTGTTTTGATTTGAAAAAAGATCAAAATAATATGGATAAGGTTTAGCTTGAAAGGAAAAGCCTGCACCACGACGCGTGTAGCCTTAATACCACATTTAAGCTTTACAGCTTTTTTGAGAATTTTCAAAAGTTATTCGGCCGATTCGCATTTTTTCTATAGAAATAATCATCAAAACCATGTCAGAAACCAAGTCTGTATAGTAATTACAATGTAACGTAAGTACAATAACAACAATATGTTAAGAAATTCACCAAAGTATTAGCGCATGCGCCTGTTGCCACATGAACGCGAGCAAGCAATTGCACTTTGTGTTTTTTATACCCTACACCCAGGGTATATTCACTTTGTCCTTCCATTTGTAACGCAGAAGGAAGCGTGGCAGATATAGAAGAGTTTATGGGGGTTATCGTGAATTAAGATTCCCGGGGAATTTTCTTAGACTGCAGTGCATTCTCCATTGCAGTTTAAGAAAATTCCCCGGGAATCTTGATTCACGATAACCCCCTATATATTCTTGATCAGCGTTACCATGTCCGTCTGTCTGGCTGGCAGGCAGGGTGTCTGTCTGTCTGTGGAAATATTTTTTACGGGAAAACTAACCAAGATAATTCAGTACAGTGGCTTTGCCGTAAAAGCTAGCTTAAGGGCTTGAAAATTAGCGAAATTGATCAACGGGCACGCCTACCGCCCATACAAAAAATGTATTCAAAATGCAACTTTTGGAGTATTTTTTACGACACAGCACCCAAAATTCACACAAATACTAGGAATTGTAAGCGTAAGCTTCGAGCGAAAACTGGGCAAATTCGACTAAGTGTGCGTGGTACCTCCCATATAAGCAAAAGCTTCAAAATGCTTTACTGAAAGGGTTTATGGAGGTAATCAATCTTAATTTTACTCAGACACTTAAAACTATAAATGCAAGCTCTGAGCAAAAACTGGGTGAAATCGGACAAGAGGGCGTGGCACCTCCCATATAAGCAAAAGCTTCAAAATGCTATACTGAAAGCGTTTTTTGAGATAATCCAACTTAATTTCACTCAAATACTAAGGACTATAAGTGCACGCTCTGAGTTTAAGCAAAACGAACACGGACAAGAGTGCTTGGCACCTCCCATATAAGCGAAAGTTTTAAAATGCTATACTGAAAGAGTTTTTTGAGTTAATCGAACTAAATTTTACTCAGGTACTAAGAACTATAAACGCAAGCTCTGAGCAAAAACTGAGTGAACTTGGACAACAGGGCGTTTCAATATATAAGCAAAATTTTTAAAAATACTGCAGTGTAGGATATTTAATGTTTGGCCAGGCTAAAAGTTACACCCTTACTATTTTTTTCTAGGAAGATGTGATTTCTAATATAATTTGTATGAAGTTCTCACTATCTTCATTGAAAAGGTCATTACTTTGGAACGACTAGCCGTTTCTGAATCAATAAACCCTCATTAGAAAGGTCTTTTATGTGCACTATAACTTTTAACTTTTTTTTTTTTCAAGAAGATGAAGTTCCTGTTACATTTTTGCATTAAGTTTTTATATGTTTTCATTCAAAAGGTCATAACTTTTAAGCCAGATGACCTTTGCCAAAGGTCAAAAAGGTAATTTTTTTGGCCAAAATTCATAACGTCTATATTATCATGGTGACCAACTTCAAATTAAGTTTTAATGTTGACTTTAGACTAAAAGAACAATTCTGAAAAAAATCTTAACCCTTGTACTACCGTGTCGAAAATGGTTAATAACAAATGCCAAGAAGGTTTTTTTGTCAAGCATTTCCGAAGAAACTATATGCGTAGAATCCGAAACCTCAGGATTGGGAGATATTTGAGGTGAAACTTATGAAAAATGGCCATTTTGGCAATATTTGAGGTTAGATGCAAACTGCAAAAAATTTTTATTATTTTTTTTTTCCAAATATGGGTCATAGTTCTATTCTGTTTCTTCAAAATGAGCTCTTAAAAAATGCCATACAATAATTCCTTTAAAAGTTATGGTTGATTTAAGATGTCATCTTGAAATCCCATAAAACGGGTGAAACGACACGACTTTTGATTGCATGATGTTATCTTGAATCTTTCATCACTTTTGAAGAAAGTATTGTATGAAACATTTTAAGACCTCGTTTTGAAGGTAAAAAGTGGTACTCAGTAATGAGTTATGCAAAAAAAATAAAAATGAATTTTGAGCAGTCTTCAATTAAAAAAAGTACTAATTTTTCGTTTATTAACCATTAATATCTCTATTTTTCGAAAAACCTAATGTATGTTTTAGTAAAGAAAAGTTTAAAAATATCTTATTATCTTTTTATACTTAATTTATCCTTTGTTATTCTTAGGTTATTTATTTGTATAAGTCATACTCTGTTGCTAGTCTGTAAGGATTTTGCCCATAGATTGAATAAATAAATGAAATGAAATAAAATGAAAAATTATGCGCACTTTTACCCAAGTTATATTTACGTACTTGGATTAGTAGGGTAAGGGAGGGAAATATGGACTACGTGGGTAATATGGACCACTCGGTTATTTCCCACTGCATACATAGGATTTACCATTATTCATGTTCAAACTTAACGCTAATACCTAAAGCTTTCAATAGAGCGATGTTAGCGTTCGGTGAAGTCGCATGTTTCTGTGAAGTTGATTTTTCTAAAAAAAAGATCAGTGATAATTTTTTTTCTAGTAAGTATATTTCATTATTTCACTTTAAAGACATCGCGTTTTTAAATAAACGGTTAATTATATAAAGTCAGTGAATACCATTTATAATTTATTAGCACAAAAAAGTTCATTAACCAAAAGAGTTTTTGATAAAAAACCATTTATTTCACCAACATGTGCTGTGGGTAATATGGACCACCAGAGAAAAAAGCCTCAAAAACAAATGTATTTATCATCTTTTTCAGATGGGGAATCTAGTTGCAGTTTTTATGACGAGTCTGAAGGTCATTATAAGTAATTCGTTAACTACAAAGGAAAAAAATAATAAAAAAACATATAATGTAATACCCTTTATTCAGAAGATCGACGTGGCGAATTCTGGGTTGAATGTGTAATCTGACGTTCTTGGAGTCATGAAAAATGTGCCGGATGTGGAAGTGACATTTTTATATGCAACTTCTGTGCCAAATGGACTATATGGTCCATATTACACTACACTTTTTTTTTATTTTCATTTTGAGTATTTTCAGTTTTTTAATTTTTTTTCTTTATCCTGATGAGATATTTATCTAAAAGTTAATCAGAATAAAGGTAAATTGTTTCCTTTACTGAATGACATAAAATTAATTGTTTTGTCTTATGTATTTTGGGTTTTATTTAAAAAAGAAAGATGGGTGGTCCATATTTCCCTCCCTTACCCTAGTATCTTCAGTATTTTCTAATAAGAAATTGAAATTGGTCGTTTTCTTTTTTGTCTGTCTTTTGTAACCAGATTTCGAATAAATCGAAATTACGGAAGAAAAGTTACCCGCCAAAACAATTCATTAAAAAAACAACAGGCAAAATCGGGCGTCCATATTTCTAAATAACTTTAAAAATAGCAACGTCTTTCTAGTTTCGGATTTCCTTGGACTAACAAATTCCAACAAAATTTTAAAAGCTTACACGAAGTTCAAAATTTAAAAGTCAGGGCTCTAATTTCAATATTAGATTTTTCCACAGAAAACCAAAATATATTTTAAGGTTTTGACCTAGATTGCGTTACACAATACATGTCAATTTTATTCATTTTTATTTTAGAAAAAAACAAATTATATTAATTACTATTTATTAATTGAAAAAAGGAGTTAAAATGACGACTTTTTTGCGTTATCGCATTAAAATGCAAATGCATCAACTTTGACACATCGCTGAGGAACGAAAAATTACTTTTTCCCAAAACAAAAAACACTTTTGTTTGTATTGAAATATTCTCCGTTACACTGCATTAACAAAAACTCAATAGCAATACTTGTAAAAATTGAATTTTGGCCAAAAAAGTGGGCCTTTTGACCTATAGTGCAACGGTGCCAAAATCATAGCAATACAAGAAATTCTTCCGAAGTTTTAAATTTTCAAAGACAATTTCGAAACAGTGAAAAAAACTCAAAATTTCAAATGATTTTTGGCCGAGCAGGTGAAAAAAAAACTGAATATTGGTGCCCCACATAAAGTGTTTATCTACTCACGTTATCTTAACGTTTGTGATGTATCAATATACTGTTACTTTAAAGCACAACTTGAATACGCAGACAATATCGATGCGAGCCAACAGAAATAAAAAAAATTAGTCTTTACTAAAAATTTTTATCTCAAAATTACTGAGGTTTACTAAATCTTCTTTTATGTTTGGGAAAATTGCTAAGTCTCTTTTCTATCTATTTCATTACAAATATCCTACATCAAGAGTTTGTAGATTTCCTTGAAAATTGCAAACTCTAGGGTGATTTTGGAAGAACTAGTATAGCGCTATAGCTCAAATGTGCCACATGGCAGACAAAAAACAAGCTGAACGAAATGTTAACAAGATATTTGCAAAGGACTGTTTTTGTTACCTTTGGCTTTGAAAATCTCTACACGCAGTCACCCGAGATTGTATATGACTTCTAACCAACTCTAGCAGAAGTCAAAATAATTGTGTTGAAAAATACGAGTTTCATACTTCCACTATTTGTTTCAATGAAAATTTCCTTCTTGTTTCCTTCGATACCTAGTGATAGGACATAGGGAATTAACCAGTGGCGGATCCAGCATTGTCAAGAAAGGGGACCGATTGACTACATTTCTAGATAATAATAATAACTAGTATCGCCGATGGCCAGATTTTGGCCATTCTCCTAAAGATAGTAACAATTTTTTCGAGTACTGTTTTGTATAAAAAAAAGCCAGAAAATCAAGAATTGACAGAATTCAATACTCGTAGTAACCTTTTTTGGATGCAGAAAGCTTAGTGTATCTCAAAATCGAATTACATGTAGTGGCTCAGCCGTGGTAGCTAGCGTATTTCATTTTGGGAGCGAGGCACTTTCTACTAAAAAAAAAGATTAATATTCTTTCTCAAAAATCCTTTTATCTCTATTCCAAATTAGCCGAGACAATCTATTTTCTCTTTTGGCACATGACACCACTCGCATATAAATTTTTCTTAAGCTTTCTTCCTCAGGACTAAGCATATTAAGGCATATGAACCGGTGTTAAATTTCTTCAGTCGAGACAGAGTATGTATTATCAAACCGCATCTCACTGCAAAAATGGCACTAAGCCCTTATCTAAACAAAAATAAAAACCATTACATAGTAATAGTCAAGGGCGAGAGAGTACCCACGCCATTGCAGGACTGCAGTCCACACGGAGAAAAATACGTATATAATTTTTACTATATTGGCTAGTCGAAAAATTAAAGTAATCAACACTAAATTTCAAATATAAATTACCTTACGTATGAACTATTTGATGGGTCCGTAAAGTCACATTTACAAATAAAATGTAGTTAAATAATAAAGGAATATTTACTACAAATTTCCTACATTTGACTATATGTAAGGTAATTTGCACTTTCAGAAAAAAATGTGTGGTCATTTTGAATTTATGTTTCTAGTCAAAATAACTTCAATTTTTTTCACGCACAAAAATGAGTATCATAATTGTCACCTTACGCGAGTAAGGTAAATACCACAAAAATATAGAGTCATTTTGACTTTTATAATTTTAGTAACAATTTATATTTTTGGACAGACATTTTCTTCATATACAAATTTTTTTGCCTCTACATCGTATGCGGAAGCAGCCCAGAGGATGTGTATCTGACTACCATTCGGAAGGGCCAGGGTTCGTATCCCGGCGCCGATCAGTTCATTTTTTTTTTTTTTTTTGTTTGAACTATACAGTAAGGTAAATATCACGCCAATTTTTTCATTAAAATTACTAGACTGTGAGGTCATTCGAACAATCTGAATTGACTAAAACAGTAAGGTGAATCTTACTTCGGTGTAAAGTTGTCACTATTCTGACTTGAAAATCTGGTAAAATTTATGAGAAATAAAGTAGCAGGTACTATTTTTTTTCTTCGTGCATAAGTATCGAAAATATTAAACAATTCGAAGAAAACGATGAAAGTCCAAAAGTATTGAAAAACGTCCAAAATATCGGTAAAAGTCAAAAGTATTGAGAAATACCCAATGCATCGGCAAATGTCCAAAATTATTGAAAAACATCTAAAATATCGGTAAGAGTCCAAAAATATCGAGAAACATCCAAAATATCGGTAAGAGTTCAAAAGTGTCGAAATATGTACATCTAAAATATCGAAAAATCATCCAAAATATCGGTAAAAGTCCAAAAGTATCGAAAAAAATCCAAAATACCGGTAAAAGTACAAAAGTATCGAAAATCATCCAATATATAGGTTTAAGTCCAAAAGTATCGAGAAACATGCAAAGTATTGATAAAAGTTCAAAAGTATCGAAAACGTCCAAAATATCGGTAAGAGTCCAAAAGTATAAAAAATCATCCAAAAGTATCGAGAAACATCCAAAATATCGGAAAAACTGCCAAAGTATCGAAAAACATTAAAACATTAAAACATTTCGAGTTCAAAAGTGTCGAAATATGTACATCTAAAATATCGAAAAATCATCCACAATATCGGTAAATGTCCAAAAGTATCGAAAAAAATTCAAAATATCGGTAAAAGTACAAAAGTATCGAAAATCATCCAATATATCGTTAAAAGTCCAAAAGTATCGAAAAACATCCAAAATATCGGTAAAAGCCTTAAAGTATCGAGAAACATCCAAAATATCGGTAAAAGTCCCAAAGTATCGAAAAACATCTGAAATATCGATAAGAGTTCAATAGTATCGAAAAACATCCAAAATATAGGTTTCAGTCCAAAAGTATCGAGAAACATGCAAATTATTGATAAAAGTTCAAAAGTATCGAAAACGTCCAAAATATCGGTAAAAGTCCAAGAGTATAAAAAAACATCCAAAATATCGGTAAAACTGCCAAAGTATCGAAAAACATTAAAAGTATCGGTAAAAGTGCAAAATTATCGAAAATCATCCAAAATATCGGTAAAAGTACAAAAGTATCAAGAAACATCCAAAATATCGGTAAAAGTCCAAAAGTATAAAAAACATCCAAAATATCGGTAAAAGTCCAAAAGTATCGAAAATCATCCAAAATATCGGTAAAAGTACAAAAGTATCGAGAAACATCCAAAATATTGGTAAAAGTCCCAAAGTATCGAAAAACATCCAAAATATCGGTAAAAGTCCAAAAGTATCGAAAATCATCCAAAATATCGGTAAAAGTCTAAAAGTATCGAGAAACGTGCAAAGTATTGATAAAAATTCAAAAGTATCGAGAAACATCGGTAAAAGTCCCAAAGTATCGAAAAACATCCAAAATATCGGTAAAAGTCCAACGGTATACAAAAACATATAAAATATCGGCAAAGCTCCAAAATATCGAAAAATATCCAAAATATCGATGCAGAACGTGGACAGAGTGCAACGAAACAGGTTTTTGCAAGCAAGAGAAAAACAACAACAACAAAATCTCTCCCACTCCATTGTCTCATTCACTTTCTCAACCAGCATAACACAGTGGGTACTGTTGTTGTTGTAATTGTATGGGAAACTTTGATCCTGTTTTTAAATGACTTAATGGCAACTTATGAGGATAATTTTTGATTTTGTGCATTCTACCTTTGTACCTTTCATATAAAATAAAAATATCGAAAATCGGTTAAATGGTTAGCTTGCAAAAGGGGCGCAAAAAAAACTGTTCACGTATTTATATGTAGATAATAACAATCATGAAGGCGTAAAAATATAGACAGGTTATAGGTAGGTTATCTCGGCTAATTTGGAATGGAGATAAACGGATTTTTGAGAAAGAATATTTATCTTTTTTTTAGTAGAAGGTGCCTCGCTCCCAAAATGAAATACGCTAGCTACCACGGCTAAGCCACTACACCAATTTTTATGTAATTCGATTTTGAGATACATTAAGCCTTCTGCATCCAAAAAAGGTTACTTCGAGTATTGAATTCTGTCTATTGACTTAATATTCTGGCTTTCTTTTATACAAAACAGTACTCGAAAAAACTGTATCTATCTCTAGGAGAATGGCCAAAATTTGTCCATCTTTTTTTACTTTGTCAGAAATGCACTTCATCTTTGAATTATACACTATTAGAAAAGTTTTGGTGTGTAGATGTGCACAAAGTTAAAATTATTTTAATTTTCGCATTTTAGCCTGTAACTGTGTTTAATAGTTTTTACACCGAGCAAATTGTAAATTTACGGAGCCTACGGTCCAAATATAAAATCTTCGGGTTGGTGCAATTTCTATCAAAAATATAGGTTAAATTAACTTTTTTAACAGTACCTTAACATTTTAACAGTAACTGTACATTACTATTTTGACAGTATTTTTACTGGACTGCACAGTTAATTTAACCTTTACTGCGGGTTGGTGCAATTTCTATCGTTAAAATCGGTTTTATTGACCGATATGTTTTTTTTTGTGTACATTTTTAACTTTCCAAGGAATTCAAAACGTCTGAAATTGGTGGGAAAAGCATGACATTCGAGAACATCAAACCCCTAAAAGTATGGAAAATATATGAAAAACACAAAAAATTTAATGATCAAAAAATTTAATGCTTGTTTCCTTTTCCTTCTTGTATTAAATATAGGTATTCAACATAATGAGCCTTAATCTACCTCTCTAATCTATTTTTCAAATGCTTCTTCACCCAGAAAAATTTCGAAATCGGTATATTTTCGTTTTTTCTTAATATGCACTATTTGCGACCACAAAAATCAATGTTGACTATCTTATATCAAAAACAGCTTACAATAACCTCTTCAATGAGCTCAAAAAGTCTAAAATCAGTGAAATTAGAAAGTGTATGTTGCTTGGATCTGCGGTGATCCATTTTTTTATTCCCCACCCCCCACGCATAATTTACAATCTCCAGTTTTTACAGCATTTTATAGTGGACTGAGATCTTCTTCGTTTTTTCTTTCACGTGAGGATCCGAAAAATTTTATTTTTATTCTGTAAATTTAGTAGGTAGCAATTTAAAAGATCCATTTGCTTAATCTAGAATGCAGCTGACATTTTTCATTTGATCGTGGTCAACAAGAGATCGAAATTTTCTTGATAAAACATGTTATTTATAAAAAGAAATAATAAAACTTGAACTTTTTGTATTGTTCTGTCCTGAAAAATTCTTTGTATGTTATTAAGAGATACCCTTATTTAAAGGCTAATGGTTATCTAAATCATTTCACAATTTTTTGTTTTTGTTATATAGCTTTAAAATGACCTCAAAATAGTGATTGAGCAAGGATAACTCAGGATACTGACATGCTAAGAAAATCAAAGTTCAGATTCGTGATAAGGGTTAATCCACCATAAACAGCTATAAAATCCCGGAGAGAAAATTATGCGCGAGGGGTGAAGGTTGAAAAAAAGGAGCTCCGCAGGTCCTGGCAATACCCACTTTCTTCTTGCTTGAGGTTTTATCTAAGTATTAGAAACTGAGCTCAGTTTTCAGTACTTATATTTTGTATGCTCAAGACCACAAAGATCCTGCTCTACATTTTGAGTCAATTCTTTACTTCGACTGAAATTATGGGTTAACGATTGCGTTTTTCGTATGTTTTGGTACAAATACATACGTAAAGTAGCATGATATGACATTCAAATTTACATCTTTGAAATAATCAGTGAATGGTCGCTTAAAATGTCTGCCAAATACTCATGAGTTCAATGCATTCCGTACTTTTAAGAGATTCGAAGATATCTTAGGTCCAGCTATTTTCACTGATTTAAGACTTTTTGAGCTAATTGAAAAAGTGAGAGTACACGGAGAAAAATACGCATCATAATTTTTACTCCACTCGGCTAGTCGAAAAATTAAAGTAATCAACACTAAATTTCAAGTATAATTTACCTTACGTCTGAACTATTTGATGGATCCCTAACGTCATATTTACAAATAAAATGTAGTTAAATAATAAGGGAATATTTACTACAAATTTCCTACATTTGACTTTATGTAAAGTAATTTATACTTTCAGAAAAAAAATGTGTGACCATTTTGAATTTATAATTCTAGTCAAAATAACTTTATTTTTTTCACGTACAAAAATGAGTGTCATAATTGTCACCTTACTCGAGTAAGGTAAATATCATAAGAATATAAAATCATTTTGACTTTTATAATTCTAGTAACAATTTCTATTTTTGGATAGACATTTTCTTTATATACAAATTTTTCTGTTTCTACATCACATGCGTAAGCAGCGCAGAGGATATGTATCTGACTATCATACGGAAGGGCCAGGGTTCGTACCCCGGCGCCGGTCAGCAAATTTTTTTTTTTTTTTTTTTTTTTTTTTTGTTGTTTGAACTTATACCGTAAGGTTAATATCACGCCAATTTTTTCATAAAAATTACTAGTAAACATACATTCTGAATTGACTAAAAAAGTAAGGTGAAATTTATTTCGGTGTAAAGTTGTCACTATTCTGACTTGAAATTCTGGTAAAATATATGAGAAATAAAGTAGCAAGTACTATTTTTTTTCTCCGTGTATGATAAAAGATAGTTATGATTGAGCTTTCTGGTCGCAAATAGTATATGTTAAGAAAGAAAAGGAAACTAATAAGGGTGTTACCTTTGGCTTGGTCAAAAATTAAATACCCTACACTGCAGTAATTTGAAAATTTTGCTCATATGGGAGGTGCCACGTCCTCTTGTTCGAGTTCACCCAGTTTTTGCTCAGAGCTTGCATTTATAGTTCTAAGTGTTTGAGTGAAATTAAGTTGGATTATCTCAAAACACTTTTTCAGTACAGCATTTTGAAATTTTGCTTATATGGGAGGTGCCACACCGTCTTGTCCGGGTTCACCTAGATTTTGCTCAAAGCTTGCACTTATAGTTCTTAGTAGAAGTGTGAAATTTAGAAGGATTGTCTCAAAAAATGTTTTCAGTGTATTATTTTTAAGCTTTTGCTTATAAGGCAGGTGCCACGGCTTCTTGTGCGAGTTCACCTATTGATAAGTCCAGATCTTGCACTTATAATTCTTAGTTTTTGAGTAAAATTTAGTTGGACTATCCCAAAAAATGTTTTCAGTATGGCATTTGACACTTTTGCTTCTATGGGAGGTGCCACGCCTAGTTTTTGCTTAGAGCTTGCGCTAACTATTCCTAGTATTTATGTGTATTTTGGCTGCATTGTGGTGAAAAATATTCCTAAAGTTGCATTTTGAATATAGTTTTTGTATGTGCAGTAGGCGTGTCAGTTGACCGATTTTGCTCATTTTCAATCCCACGAGCTAGCTCTAATGACGGAGGCAGTGTACCAAATGTCATTGAATTATCTTGCTTAGTTTTTCTGAAAAAATGTATTTTCACACACAGCCTACCCAGCCAGCCAGACAGACAAACGGACATGGCTATATCGACTCAAGAGGTGACGCTGATCAAGAGTATATATACTTGTTGATCACTAAATTGTTTGTATGTTTTCAAATTTTTTCCATACTTTTAGGGGTTTGATGTTCTCGCATGTCGTGCTTTGCCCACCGATTACAGACGTTTTCAATTCCTTGGAAAGATAAATGCATGTACTTTATGATTAAAGACAATTTAAAAGTATTAAATTTAGTTTTGTGGTTGTTTTACATAAAAATTTGTAAAAATGGTCAGTTTTTCGCATTTTTCCTGATAAAGGAGCTCAACCCGGGTCGATTTAGAATAGCCGGATCTAAGATCGAAAAATTTCATATTTATTTTTTACCCCAACCACATGTTTTTCCGTGAGAAAACTTTTGGATTAACGATTTTAAAATTTTTCATACAACTTTTGGGCCAGTCTAGTAGGTAGTCATGTAATATGTTTTTTTTTTTTGGAGGAAGGTTATTTTCAACTGAATATCCATAAAACTTTGCATCGGGAGAGAGTATCTTCTTAAATGCGCATTATGTCATGTCTTTAATTAAGGTTCTTGAAATTTTGAATATGCTTGCTGAGTGTCAAAGGAATTGTAAAGTTAAAAATAAAAACAAGTAAGGGTGTTGCCTTTGGCCTGGCAAAACATTAAATACCCTACACTGCAGTATTTTGAAAATTTCGCTTATATGGAAAATGCCACTCCCTCTTGTCTAAGCTCACCCAGTTTTTGCTCAGAGATTGCATTTATAGTTTTTAGTGTCTGGGTGAAATTTGGTTGGATTATCTCAAAAACCGTTTTCAGTATAGCGTTTTGAAACTTTAGCTTATAGGGAAGGTGCCACGCCCTCTTGTCCAAGTTCGTCTTGTTTAAGCATGCATTTATAGTTCTTACTATTTGAGTGAAATTTAGTTGGATTATCTCAAAGAACTTTTTCAGTATAGCATTTTGAAACTTTTGCTTATAGGAGAGGTGCTACGCCCTCTTGTCTGATTTCATCCAGTTTTTTGTTGAGAGCTTTGCATTTATAGTTTTTAGTGTCGGGGTGAAATTAGGTAAGATTATCTCAAAAAACGTTTCAAGTATAGCGTTTTGAAGCTTTTGCTTATATGGGAGGTGCCACGCCCTCTTGTCCAAATTTGTCCAGTTTTTTTTTAGGGCTTGCGCTTACAATTCATAGAATTTATTTGCATTGTCGTGAAAAATACTCCTAAAGTTGCATTTTGTATTTATATTTTTTGTATGGGCGGTAGGCGTGTACGTTAACCGATTTCGCTGATTTTCAATCCCATGAGCTAACTTTAACGACGGAGGCTGTGTACCGAATTTCATTAAATTATCTTGCTCAGTCTTCCCAGAAAATGTATTTCCACGCACACCCACCCAGACGGACGTTGATCAAGAATATATATACTTTTCTATAAGTGTCACGGAAGGACAAAGTGAATACACCCTAGGCGTAGGGTATATAAGTAAATATTGTATAAACTACAAATAGGAACTTCTTGTGTGCAACAAACTACCCCCGTTTACTGACCTTTGCTGTGTAAAGTAACGGTTGGGTCGTTCGTGGTATGGCGTGTCGTTCACCTGTTGTGTTGTCGATTGACCTTACACTTTTTAGGCCTTATTATTGTTGTTGTGTGTAAAAAT